>RHGJ01000013.1:230500-493133 GCA_005281535.1 Taphrina confusa | reverse complement strand
AAATCGGGGGCTCCATCTTGATCACGCGTCGTAGTCGGTCACCACCACACACAGAAATTTGAGCTACGCGTAATATATATCTATAACGCGTATTCTCTATATCATTCGATAGCGCTTGACGAGCTCACCACAGTGAGATGCTTCTGGCTTGTTTTGGATGAAAATTGACCATTCTAGCAAATTTTGAAGTTTGGAAACGAGAGGTTCAGATTTTGTTGCCTTGCGTAAATTTCAATAAACGAGCAGACGGCTTGCAAAGAAGACAGAACACAGCTACCACTGCAATAAACCTGTATTGTGGTTCGCTAAGCTCCTTGAGACAATTCAGAATTTTCACTGATTTTTGAGTTTTACAAACTTATAAGTACAAAACATGGATCGGCTCCCTTTATGCGATCTGTCCATCAATGAGCGCGCAATTCAAAGAGGGGCTATTGTGGCACTACACCAGAGTGGCATGAAAGCTAAAGAGATCGAAAAACAATGCTGTTGCAGCGCAAGTGCCCGTAAGCGGGCAATAGTAATGTTCAACAAAACTGGGCAATATGGTGACGCACCTTGCTCAGGAAGACCTCAAAAGCACACCAACAGGGACGCTCAAGCTATAGTAAGGTCTATTGAAACAGGGATGGCTAAGTCTGGGGTTGAAGCTGCCAGGATACACAACGCGTCGGTGCCAGCAGATCGCCAATTAGCGACCTCTACAGTGCAACAGCTTCTAGCTGATCATGGACTTCCGGGTCGAGCTAAACCACGAAAACCTGCTCTGCAGAAGCGACAGATACTTGCACAAAAAGAGTGGGCATTGCAGATGCAGCGACAACACAAAGATGGGATTCTTGATTGGGAAGCTATTGCTTATACGGATGAGTCAAAATTTTGCCTTGTAGGGTTGGAAGGTTGCGCCTGGATTCGAAAGAAAAAAGATACACCTCTTCGTACAGACCAAGTCAAGCCTCGCAAGCAAGCTGGCGGTGGCAGTGTCTTCTGCTATGGAGCTATCTCAATATATGGAAAGTCCTCGCTAGCCTTTCTTCCCACAAAAAAGGTAGACGGCAAGCAGGTGACTGCGACAGGCAAAACAATCATGGAGTGGACAGCTGAGATACTAAAGCCCAGTATTGATGATTGGAATAAGCTATCAGAGCGTTCTATGTGGGTTGTACATGACAATGACCCAAAGTCAACTACCAAGATGAACAAAGTACAGAACAAGAAGCTGAATCTCGACTTTATTGAATGGCCTGGCAATTCTCCCGACATGAACCCTATTGAATGGGTCTGGTGCCAACTTAACAGCAATCTAAGGGATGTTGAGCGATGGCCTGAGCTTCCAAGCACATTAGAAGAGCTGCAGCAACGTGTCGAAATTGAGTGGGAAAGGTTTCCGCAAGATCTCGTCGACAAGTACATCAAATCGATGCCAAAAAGGATTGACGACTTAGTGAGGGTCCAAGGAGGTCACACGTCGTGGTGAATTGATAGTTATTGCTCATTTGTTTGTTTGTAGCTTTCTTGAAGTTACGCGTAGTGTTGTTTTTGTTTTTGTAGCGACGACTTTTGAAACACGCCAAATACGATGGAGCCCCCGATTTACCAGAGTTACGGTATACAGTAGATGGTTGCAGTATTGAAGCTTAAGGTCAGCAGAAACCTGTGTATATACAAACGGCTAAGGTGACTTCGTTACGTACAAACATCGATTATGTGAGCCTGCAGAAGATCATCACTCAAACAAGTTTGTGTCTTCGTGCATTTGGTTCTCTACAAGTTCTTTTGAACGAAATATCACAGAATGGGGTCCAAAGGTATTGCAACACAATAATTATGAGAGACAATTACTAATCCGTCACGAGACAGATAATCTTTCCACCATCACCTTCATTGCGCTCCATTCGTCCCTGAGCATCCTGAATATCCTTCCACTCGTAGACTTTATCGATATGTGCCTTGAATGTCCCATCAATCAACTGTCGCAGAGCCAAGTCCTCAAACTTCTTCCTCAAATTGCCCTGATACTCGGCATCTCTCGACCTGAGTGTCGTCCCCTGTATCCTCAACCGTTTATACAGGATCGGTCCAATCTCAATCTCCTTCTTGGACCCAGACATGGTCGCGAGGTAGACGATCCGACAATCTCGTGCCGCAATCATTATGTTGTTGTCCCAATAATTCGCCCCGATAAAGTCGAGAATCAAGTCTACCGCCCCTTCCTGTCCCTCACCTCCTTCACCATCACCCTGAATCACCTTGCCGAAATCCTCCTCTCTGTAATTAATTGCTCGCGTCGCTCCCATCGACTCGCACAACTTGACCTTCTTCTCACTCCCCGCCGTAGCGTAAATCTTTCTGCACCCCGCATCACGACAGAGTTGAATCGCAGCGAGACCGACTCCCGAAGCACCAGCATGAATCAACACCCTCTCCTTCTTCGTTGGGTCCAGCCCGCCCACGAGATATAGCGCTTGGATGGCGGTGAACCATACTTCCGGCAACCCTGCACACTGTTCAAACGACAACGCTTCCGGCATCTTTATCGTCATTGCCGCCGGATTCGAAATGTATTCCGCATACGCTCCTCCATACGCCAACCCAAACACCTTTTCACCTCTGGTCCATTCGGACTCATCGAGACCCGCTCCAATCTCGTCCACCGTGCCCGAAAACTCGACACCCATGATCGGTCCTGCTTGAGGCGGTAATGGATACTTGCCCTCCCGTTGCAAAATGTCCATTCGATTCAATCCAAACGCGTGAATCTTGACCAAGAGTTGACCTTCCTTCGGTTTTGGTCGATCAGTCTTTTCTGTGATGTAGAGATTTTCCACCGGGCCCTCGTCATTTTTGATTGCTATAGATCGCATTGTACTCATTCTGTCAATGTATCAAAAAGTCCCACGATGTCCGTCTGATACGATACACTTTTAGTTGACGTATCTCTATAAGAAAACAAATGCTTTAGTAGTGTTTCGAGAAGAAATCGTTATTGTCGGTAATTCCGTGCCATATGACGTCTGTGGGGTAAAAACTAACAGCCGAAACCCGAAGTAAACGAAGTTCGTCTTGAATTTTACTGCACAGCAAAAATCAGACTTTACTGCTCATATACAATAATGTGTCAAGTATGCAATTTTTTTTTGGAGTCTTCTATAAATTTTAGAGCTTGACACTAGCGGCAAACTGTTCTAAGCGGGTACGCATGGGCGCCTTGACATTCTCATCGTCCTTGTTGATGGCCGGCCATAACAATCCATGCTTGGGATCAGCTTTTTCTGCCTCCTGCAGCATCTCCTCAATCTTCTGATTGCGTTCCTCCTTTTCCTGGTCTGTAGTCGAGAGCGACGCGGTGTCGACCAAGAACTTGTAGTACCAGCCCCAACTGTCGCCATTGTCAATGTCACCTTTTATGGCTTTCCCAATCCAGTTTCCGGCCTTTTCATATTTTCGTTGATCCCAGAATATCCTGCCGATAGCAGAGACCAAGTAGGGATCAGTCTCACACTTGTGAAGCGCATCCGTGGCCCGGGGTATCCTCGCATTCTTTGGTTCTTGTAAGATTTGTTCTGTCCACAAAAGGCCTGATTTCGGACATTCTTGTAATGCTTTCGAGATGAGATTTTTCGCCTGTGCAAGATGTCCTGAGCGTAGTTCAAGGTGAATTGAATGGTACCATAAAGTCTCGTTCGATTTCTTGGCCAGGCGAGCACGATCCAAGAGTGCTCGAGCTCGAATGACCTTGTCATCCTTCTCTTCCAGTCTTGCAGCCGCAATCCACAATGGTACAGATGTCTTGCATAGCTTCACAGCAGCACTGTACGTATCACGCCCTGATACTGTATTGCCCATACGGTCGTACAATTGACCCTTAATGAGCCATAATTTTTCGGATTTTGGGAAACGTGCTAGACCCTCGTTGGCAAGTGCCAATGACTCAGACAGATCTCCAGTTTGTCGTTCAAATACTGCAGACCTGACAAAAATTCTCTCGGTCGCGGCCTCCCGCCGAGCTCGAGCTAGATATTGTCTCGCGTTCTCCGACTCTCCATTCTCCGTCTCCAACTTCACGGCTGCAAGCCAGATGTCTTCACTATTCGGATTATGTTCAAAGGACCTAGCAAGAATGTCGCGTGCCGACGCGAGATCTCCTGCGAGCCACTTTTCCTTGGCATACATCAACCAGAGAATCTCAGAGTGTGGGCAGACAGCGACACCCTTGTCAAGAACTTCAAACAGGTTGGTGCGATTTCCTTGATTCCTCTCGAACTCTGCAGCTTTTCGCCATATCGACTTTTTGGTAGGCAATTCTCGCAATGCAAAGGCAAATATTGCCCTTGCAGTCTCAACATGTGCGCGCTCAATCGCACCTTCAGCATCGTCCATCCATGTGTCTTTCTTATCCTCTTCGTCCAAGCCAATAGCCAGCACAGCAGCAACGAGGGCTTGTGCGGTCAAAATCCCACCATCTTCTTCGTTCTTTTCTGCTTCGAGCAGCCACTGTTCTCTCGATAGCATTCCTCCGTATCGCGTCAGTTCTTGTATGGCACGATTGATCACGACTGGTACACGTTCGGTGTTTCCCTGCTGCTCCTCTAGACGAGCTGCAGCGATCCAAATTTCGTAAGATGTCCGAATAGCGGCACGGGCTTTATTGAGCACTTTACGAGCATTGTCATAGGTCTCCAAGCGTGCCAATGCTAGCCAAAGCTCAATCGATAATGGAATAAGTTCGGTCGCTCTTGCAAGAAGCAATTTAGCATCGTTTGGTTCTTGCTCGAGGTTGACGGCCTCCTTCCACAGCCGAACAGACTGAGGTATGATCTCCAACGCCTTTCGCATGACTCGTCGCTGGTTGACGTTTTCTGTTTCGAGCCGCATGGCCTGGACCCAGATCTTGACAGATTCGGGTAGATGTGTCACTGCTTGAGCCAGAATCCTCTTGGCGTTGTCGGTGCCATTGAGTCGAGCAGATTCGAGCCAGATATCTTCGTTCAGAGGACAGTGTTCGCAGCCCTTGGCCGCGAGCTGCCTAGCTTGCACTTGCTTGCCTGCAACCTCTTCCAGCCTCGCAGCGGCGATCCAGCCGGGCGCGTGCTTTGGATTCGTCTGCGTCACGGAGTGCAGCAATAGCCTAGCTTTCTTGACATCTCCAAGTTCTGCAGACGATTGGACAACTTGACTTTCCAGGCCGGTCAAATAACCTTTGGGATCGATTGAGGAGGACCCGCCTGCCTTCAAGGAGGCCTGATCTAATTTGATTCCAAGAATCTTGTCACGAGCTTGACCCATCTCCACGAAATCAGTCGTCGTGCCCGTTTCCGCGCCGTTGGCTTCAATGCTTGTTTCGTATTGTATTGAATCCTGCGCACCAGCAATGACACTGTCTGGGACCGCGTAATACCTCTGTTCCTTCAACTCTTGCTTTTGACGCTTGTGCTTGCGGGTCAAGTCACCGACTTCCGGCAAATTAGCCCATTCATCATCAGTCACTGTCGCAAGACCACGCTTCAGGTCAGTGAATTGAGATCGGATCGGCGGTAAAATGGTTCCATTCTTGTCTCGTCTGATTTCCTCTTCTTCTTCACCCTCTTGAGCTCTACGATTGGTCAGAATTCCTTGTCGTATCGTGAACACATACCAGATCTCCCTACCTCGCTCTCTTGGTTCGTCTCGTCATCATGGTATCCTCAATCACATCGTAAGTGCGATCAGCTTCCTCGTCGTCGCGATCATATGGCGCATTCGCAAACAATCCCGTCTCGTTCTCCGGGTCCTGATACCGACCATCTTCGTCTTGATCCGCGCCATTTTCAGCATTTTCCCGAGCAGCTGCCTGAGCCGCTATGGCGGCCTGAAGAGTCTCTTCGTCTGGGCCCTCTGCTGCAGGCCCGATATCGGATCTGGTAGTGAAGCCGGTTGCTCCCCGGCCCAATCCAGCAACATAGTGGGCGGGTGCTTCCTGGTTGAGAAAAGCAAGCTTGTTGCTCATTGCTGCGACGCAAAAATCAACGCATGAACAATGATTTATACAACACACGAGCTTGATGGTATGGCTCAAGAGAATAAGAGAAGTACGGATGAACGAACGAGAGGATGAAATTTAGACGTGATACACTTTTATGAGGAACCGAAATTTAGCCATGATGTTCGTTATTCTGTTTTGCTTCAGTACAACTATTATGATGCCTCACTTCTTGCTCAGTCTTCACTGACTCTAGGCTTGTACAATACAATCGGAGGAGTATATCAGTGAATGTAGCATGTCCGTCTGTGACATTCTCTCGTCGCCGGCTCATACTCCATCCAGCCGCCTTCTTTGCCCCAACAGATCTTGCCTGGATTGATGGCTAATGTGCCATTGTAAGTCAGGCTGAATCCAGCCACCGCAGTGTCTGCCAATACCAGCACAGTCGGACTAGGAAATAATCGCAGCGAGGATGAGTATGACCAATAAATCGGTCTCGTGTTGACTGGGAACGGTGACAAATGAGATTGGTCAATAATTGTGCGGATGAGTGTGCGGCCAGTGGTTATACTGTGATCTACTTTTTGCGTCGGCGAGGGACTCGCTCCAGGGTTGTCTGGACTCGGAGCCATAGGTGTGGCGAATATTTGAGCTTGAGTGTCAGCTTGTGTTTCTGCGTCATCGTCGTGCATTAGCACTTCATCGTCCTCTGGAATGTCATCCTGATCTGCGACCTCGGCAGCAGAAGGACTCTTCAAAGTGATATTATTCCTGCGTAATCTCTCTACCATATCGTCGCGACAGATGACTATTTCTTGAGTAAAGTAGTTGAGCCGTGAAGGGTTCGATGCATAAGTGACAAACTTACATATCCTTGATATCCTGTTTACAAACGTCTTGGGAATCGACTTTCTTGGGAGTACTGAGACACCGCCGAGGCTCCATGGATCGTTACTGCCAGGGACAAATATGAAGCGAGTGTATTCACAAAGCTTCGGGAATTCCTCGAGAATTGCTGCAAGTGTGTCCCAATAGCTCTTGTACTCTGTGGAAAAGCCATTCGTGTGATGCGCATGACTGATGAAATTGCCCATCATGACTATGGCCAATGGCAGAGAACCAGCATGTTGATACTCGTAGCTAGAAAGCATACTGCGAATGGCCTTGATTGATCGTGAATCGTCTAGATGACAATCAGCACAAAAGACAATCTTGGCTTCTTTATAATTTTGCTCCGCGCGCTTCAGGTGTCTTTCCTGCGACTTTTCAATGTCCGTTCCAAGGAAGTCTACACCAGAGTATATCTCCCTTGTCTGCTCTCGAAGTTCTGGCGGTGGCTGGCCCATTACGGAGACCAGAAACATTTCGTCCTCGGTATAGGTTCCATCTACAAGTACAAAACAGCCAGGGCAAAACCATCCACCACCGCAGGTCGCGCCAGTAAAGTCAAGCTGAACCGAATCATCGCCATCTTCTAGGTAGTACTTGGAATCGACTCCGGTAATCAACAAGCCAAAAAGCATAAATGACTTGCCCTGTCGTCCCAAAAGATTCTTTATAGAAGTCAACTTGTGAAATCTGCCAGACTGATTCTGGAAGGAAGGAGCTTGGAATGACTCGTGCCGGAGTATACGAGCTTTGACATAGTGGAATCGCTCCAGCCAGAGTTGCGGCTTGGCGGCAGCTTCTGGAAGTAGTGATGGCTTCTTGTCCGGGTGCTCGAATGCATGACGCAGATGTGAGAAATGCAATATTGGTTGATCGAAAGCATCGATATACGTCATATATTGTTTAGGGTCGATTGTGGAAGGTAGAGCGGGCGCAGTAGCATCCAATAGTATAGTATCTTCTCTTGCGAGAGTCGACGGTCTTGGCACATGAGGGACGTCCAATGACTTGATTATAGGAATGAGACCCGCCTCGCTGACAATTGGCTCCGAGTCTTGTGTACGTTTCCATGACTTTGCAATCTCATCCAAAACCGGCTCACATGATACCCTCCATGATTGACCACACTTGTTGCCTATATGCGTGGCGAGCACCTTTAATGCATCCGACTTTAGTGTGAGATTATATTTCTTTGTAAAGACTCTAAAGGCTAGTGGCCGAAGCTGAGAAGGCTCTATCCGGACTGCGAGGGTCGTTCGTGCCTGTGCATTGTTCGCAAAGAGGGGCGCGATTGGAAGTTGTGCAGCAACTGTGCTCATCACAGTGATACTCGAGCTCGCCGATGGTTCGTCGCGAAGTTAAAGACGCGACTGGTGATGTGGCTTTCTTTCTCTTTCAGTGGTGTTGACTTTCGCGTTCGGCTTGAGTTTTATAGTCGTCAGCAGAGTTTCTTATCTTGATGCACGCTATTCAAAAGTCTCATCGTCCCGGATCAAGAATACCTCAACAATTATTTATTTAACGAGTTTATGTTAACGTTTCAATGTTGAGCGAGTCGAGGAGGACAAGAAAGAAAGAGTGGAGCCGAGAGAGTGCAAAAATGTTTGTATCGAGAAACAAACTTCTGGTTCTTCCATACGAAAGTCTCACAAATCCTTAACATTATCCAACTGCCTCGCATATCCTACCACATCGCAAGATGTCTAGTCTCTTATGGCGGTCCTGGCCAAGGATTACCCTGGAAGAATCACAAATTCTCTACAACCACTTTGCCGAGCAAGGTCCTGTAGTTGGCTTTAAAAGTGCACGGAGGCACCTCGTAGGTCCTATAGGCCAAGGGATTGTTGTTTTCAAGGATGCAAGTACGATAGATACACTGCTGCAAGGACAAGATTCCGTCGATTTAGACTTGAAACATTTATTTGAGCCATCAAACAAGCCTGACAAGGAAACGACTCTTGAGTCTAGCGACACTCCGGACAATGTGACTGCAGAAGCAGAGAAGCCTTCACAATGGATCATCAGTATTCGCAACAATCGAAAAGATCCAGAAGCAGTTTCGATCGAGTCAATGATTGCCAAGCGCAAGTTGAAGATTGTCAAAGAAAGCGCACTATTCGATCGTTTCCTCGAGGAGGGTCTCAATTTCAGAGTCACAGTACAGAACGAGGAGCGACAACTGATCAAGGACGTCTTGCACAAGACATTGCTCAATGTCCGGGCAGTCGAACAAATTCGAGGCCGGAAGCCAAATAGATCACCTCCAGTAGCCCAAACTTCGACATCTACGACAAAAGATGCCACGACAAGCATACAACAAAGCGAGAGTGATGATCAATCTCCAGCCATCAAGTCATCACCGCCTTCACAGATTGAGGAGACAAACTCAGACACCACGAACGATGAGGATATCAAGCAAAAAGCATAATCGCAGGTCGAGCCTATGTTTTAGAGATCACGTTGCACCGTACGTCATTACTCTTGCATGCAGGGCATATCATTTCTTTCTTGATCAAGCGTCAAATGTGCAGACTATCACTTCCGGGAGTGCTGCTCACGAATCGTCCTCGACAGACAGGTCCTGTAAGCTAATCATGAAAATACATAAGCACGGCTGGCGATACCAGTACTACGCTTGTGGCACAGCACTACCACAGTGAACTCTTTTTTTATTGGAAGGTTGTGTCGTGCAAAGTAATGGCTGACACGATTTTGTCGTCAATGAGTCGACGTACCGTGCTCTATACGAATCATGATGAAGAACACTCACCCTTTTATAAGATTAATGTAGATAGCTGAACACTATACGAGTCATAATTTTCAGAGTCCAAGTACTAGGACGGTTCGCGTGGGCAAATAGACTTGTAAGAAGTTCTTTCGGCCATTCCACTCCATCGGCTCAGTAAAGTACTCGCCCGGACCTGAAATTCGTGCGTAACCTCCATATTGTTCATCATCTGAATTGAGTCGAATCTGGTACTTTCCCGGCACTTCCACGCCAATCCGGTAATCCGTGTACGAATTACTCGAATGAAGGTTGAAGACAAACAACAGACCCCCACGTTCAAACGCAATCACACGGTCAGTCTCGTGTTTCAGACTGATGTATGCCGGGACAGCACTCAAGAAGCCACTTTGCTCCTCCAGATGCATCATGGCGGCATCATAATTGTTGAGCATCTCATAGCGCAGAAGTGGATCGTCCGGTAGATTGAATTGTCGTCGTGCGTGCATGAAACTATTGCCATTTCCTTCTCGTGGAAAATCAAGCCACTCAGGATGGCCAAACTCGTTACCCTCAAAGTTGAGGTATGCTTCTCCACCAAGTGCCATCGTCAAGAGACGAATCATTTTGTGCATGGCAAGGCCTCGTTCGATAACGGGCGTCATGGCGGAGAGTTTCGACATGTTGGTGTACATTTCAGCGTCCATGAGCCAGAACGCCAAAGTCTTGTCGCCGACCAAACACTGATCGTGACTTTCCGCATACGCCACTGTTGGCTCCCCATATCGACGATTTGTGAGAGTGAAACATACATTGCCCAAATCCCAATCCTCATCCCTCTTTTCCTTCAACAATTTTATGTACAGATCGGGTATGGCCATTGCAAGTCTGTAATCAAAGCCAAGACCACCATTATCTACTGGCACACAAGTACCAGGCATACCCGAAACGTCCTCAGCGATAGTGATGACTGATGGGTATAATTTGTGTAGCATTACATTAGCCATCATCAAGTACGCAACGGCTTCAAAGTCCACGCCATCACCGAAATACTCATGATAGCCGCCAGAAAATCCTGTACCGATTCCGTGATGGAGATACATCATACTTGTGACACCATCAAATCTGAACCCGTCGAATTGATATTCTTCCATCCAGAATCGCAGGTTCGACAACAAGAACCGTTGTACTTCATAATTACCGTAGTTGAATAATCGGGAGTCCCAGAGCTCGTGACGACCACGAGGTCCAGCATGGAAATACTGATGATCACTGCCATCAAATTCGTTCAGGCCATCCAAAACATTCTTAGATGCATGAGAGTGTACAACGTCCAGTAGAACGGTAATGCCCATCCCATGTGCCGTGTCGATCAGTTCTTTCAGTTCCTCAGGATTACCATATCTCGATGACGCAGCAAAGAAAGAGTTGATCTGATATCCGAAGGACGCATAATAGGCATGCTCCATGATCGCCATGAGTTGAATCACATTATATCCTAGCTTCCGAATTCGTGGAAGGGTATTTTGTGTGAATTCTTTATATGTGCCTACTCGCTGCTCGGGTGTCGAAATACCTACATGGGCCTCGTAAATTCTGGCACTTTTGGGTCGCCGTGGTCGAGAATTCTTGAATTTATACTTTTGTGGAGGGTTCCAGAAGATTGCATCATATGCTGGGCTGACAGACAGATCTTGTGTAACATACTTGATCCATGCAGGAAGTCTATCGACTCGACCAACACCATCTGCAATCATTGAGATTTTGACTTTAGAGCCGTGCGGTATTGCAGGCACACCATCTTTCGCCGGAATAGTGACTGACCAAACACCATATGCATCTCGAGTCATCAGATTAGCTTCACGATCCCAATTGTCTATATTCATAAGTGATGTGCTTGAGGCTTGCCAATGTTTGACTGACTGAAATCTCCGATCAGAGATGATTTGTGAGCATTTGGTGCCCATTCTTGATAGTGAATGTCTCCGTTCTAAGCACATCAATATTGTCCTTGCATTTCGAACTCCTGATAGCTTTCACTAGTCCAAAGGACAACCTACACTCTGAACTTGAAAGCCAAACTTTTCATATCCTTTCGAAAATTCCTCCAGAGATCCTTCATTTTTTTCAATGTTTTGTATCCATTCTTGAGTCTGATCGTAACGTTTCTGAATTCGTTCCTCGTATGGTTCCAGATATGGATCATCCTTGATCATCTGAAAACGCAGCTTGGGAGTGATTGGAGCCATTTGATGGACTCTCGCTACCCGTACCGAATATAATTTGTAGAAAACTGTCTGCAGAGTCGGTAGTGAATGTATAGAGTAATAGAAATGTTCTGGATCTGTGTCACAGGCTCATACGAGTAGCTATGACGGAGCCTTAACGGGCGGATTGGGGTTGAGTGCGAATCCCACGCTGCTGGTGCGGCCGTGGAGAAGCTGGCGGCTTGCGACCATTAAACAACCAATCAAATCACTCAAAAACAGTGGAGTTTATCCTTTAATTCTTTCCCGTCTGTAGCTCGCATCTGTGTCGTTTATGTCGTATACATACGAGCTTATCCAACAATTCGTACGAAATATGGTTCTCATCTCTGCTGTGGTATCATAATGTTATAAGTGTCTCTGTAGGGCAGAGGACTCCAATCAAGGTCCAGGACCATGCCGAATCGTGCCATTGTGCAAGCGAAACGCATCAAAGACCTTCGCTATGGCCTGGGCAGCCTCACCCTTCCCTCCGAATACGTAACACTACAACTCCACTTTTCACAATACAATGCCAACGGACACATGGGACCTCGTAAATTCACACAAGAGAATCTACCGCGTATATTATTCCACAATCCGCATCTCGACATCAATGTTCGGCGTGTCAGGGGTCCTGATAAAAAGAATCTTAATGTCAGCGCTTACATGAGGTTACTCAAGAGCGGTCAGACGGAACAACAAGGTCATGTCGTCGACATCAAAGGACTGCACAGTACCGAAATCGTGAGGAGATTGGCTGAAGTCACTGGTGCCACAGAAGTGGTTGAGGAGGAAGCGGTCACTGTATAAGCTTGGATCGCTTGTCACTGACATTGCATCATTGGCAATTTGATATCGCGACTGGCACGAGCTGGGCGAAGCTTGAGAAATGTTATAGACGTGGATGCAACTCATTGTCGCAATGTATGATTCAAGACGAATGATCTTGTCTTTCCTGTACATTCACAAGCAATCGGGGCGTCAAACACCATATGCCCTCGCAAACCTGTATGCAAATGATCATATCGCTACAGCTATCACACAAAATATGACAAGCATTTCCGGCTCTAGCGACTATCTTTGACGATGTGATCAATACAAAGGTATTACTCGAGTTCACTCTCATCTACTGCAAAGATTAGCATCATTCTGTATATATACAACAAATACTCTTCCCAAGAAGAAATGACGGGAATCCCAATATGCTATCGCTAATTCTACTCAAAGACGAATTGAATCCCATCAACATCTCTTTTTTGCCAGGACAAGATCAATCTCCACTTTACGAATGAG
This sequence comes from Taphrina confusa, assembly GCA_005281535.1. Taxonomy (NCBI): domain Eukaryota; kingdom Fungi; phylum Ascomycota; class Taphrinomycetes; order Taphrinales; family Taphrinaceae; genus Taphrina; species Taphrina confusa. The sequence continues at coordinate 480,016 of RHGJ01000013.1, read as the reverse complement.
TCCCTTGAGTCCAATGCCAGCCGTACCATGCTGTTCGAGATGATTCTCGATCCGTTCGCGACAAGTCTTGAGAGCGTCTGTTAACGGCATTTGTCCATGAGAAAGTGGATTCAGCAAGAGATCGAAGAGAGGCTCCCAAATCTCTTGCTTCCAGTATCGCTTGAAAGAGTTTTTCAATCCAGATCGCTTCTTGCCTACACCGAGCCCACCTACGGACACTGTCTCGATATACTTTCCAAACAGTAACGAATGTGCTATGCACGCCAAACCATGATAATCGATTTGATATGTCCACGGCCGAGCCTCTCGCATCTCGATACAGTCTTGCTCATCCGTCTTCCAATCCGCGATGAACTGAACATCATTCTCGAAATTTTTCAAATCAATGCCCCGTCCAAAATCGATCAGCGATATTCCTTTGTGCTGCCACCCATCAGAACCATCTCTCCGATACACACTTGACCACTCAGAATCCTTGACTTCGTTCAATCGTAGTAGACAATTATCCGACTTCAAGTCACCGTGCATTAGTCCACGAGAATGAAGAGCCTCCACAGTGCGCAGCAATTCAACAGTGATAAACATTGCCAACAATTCATCAACTCCTCCAGCCTCAGAGCGGCACATATTGACCAAATCCAGGACAGTTCCTTGATCCTGATAATCCAAGATTAAGAATGATGTATCTGAGAATTGATAGTATTCATGTGCCCTCGCGATAGACTCGCTGGCTCTATTGACACCCAGTCGACGATGAACTTGACGCATGACATAGAATTCCCAAGCCGAACCAGGCCGCTCAATCTTTATAGCCTCATATTTTTTTCTGTAATGTCCTGTCACCGCTGAGATGTTCTCTATAAGGAAGACCGGTGCAAATGCTCCTTCACCCAGCTTCTTCTTTATGGTGTAGCGGGAAGCAAAGTCGAGAATAACTTCCAGATGCTGCGTTGCTTCACCAGCTTTCTTGTTGAGGGCTCGAATGTACTTTTCAATGGCCTCAAACTTCTTTGCATAGGACGTTTCGTTCGAGATTCGACTGCCCTCATATGTAGAGACCTGAGGAGTAATGTTTGCGAGTATGACGCTTCGTATCGCATTGTCCATAGGATTACAGATCAGTTCGTTCACTACAGCACCCTTTTTCGTCCTTAATGGACTTTCGCTAGCAGATGCTTTGGGTACAGCTGCTAGGCGGTTTCGCATGGTCTCTGCAAGTGCCGGTCTTCGAACAGCACTCGCTGAGCTATCGACTAAAGGACGCGGAGGAGGATGATCGATGAAAGGTGAACTGTATAGCTGATCTTGCACGTCGTCGTCTTCATCATCATCTTCCTTGAGTATCGCGAGTGCCTGAGGACGAAGTGCTGAAATCTGAAGATTTTCAGTATCTTCCGTGATGGGCGTCATCAAGTCGAATCCATTCACTCTGCCGGTCGGCATTTGCTGTTGCGGAGTCGCTGGAATGGATGGGCCCTGTTCCGTGTTCAGATTTGCATCTATTGCTGCTGCTGTACTGCCTGGCAGAAAGACTTCTTCTGATACACTCGCAGTTCCTATAGTTATAGATTTCAGGTTGGTATTTACACGTTCCTCATCCTTATCAACGTCAGATTGATATGCAGAATTGGGTTCACACGGAGTACCTGATTGAATCCACGTACCGTCATTATGTGGAACCGGAAACGTGTTATCTGGCTCATCTTCGTCCGATTCAGAATCGGAACTGTCGTCAGATTGTTCACATTTGAGCGGCTGACTGAAGATGTCAAGAATGTCATCCATTGCGGCCTTAGTATTGATGGTTGGTGAGGCTGCTTGTCTTTTCATAATTTTTCGACGGGGACTGTCCTTGAGTGGGGACCTGGTATCCATGACAGAGACATAAGAGTCCTTGCTGACGTTTTGCTCCGGCAAAGCTGGAACCTTCAGAGGACTCCATGACCGATTCAAGTATCCCATCGCATGAGCTTTCAGTTCTTCGAAACTGAGCTCGCCTGCAGGCAGTGCATAGATGGCCTCGAGATCGCAAACGACTCTCTCCGAGGCCTTTGTGTTGGCAGCAATACCGGGCACTATTTGCGCGGTCGGCTCATCCTTGAAGACGTCTAGCTTTGTTACAGTTTGTGCTGCAACATGCTGAGGCAGCTTTTCGCCCATCATTTTCCGTGTTTCGACTGTATTCTCTTTTCGACGACTTTGGAGCGTTCCAATACTGCTCCAGCCACCGTTGCCGACCTGGCTAGACTCGACAGGCTCGTGCTCATCTGTGAAGATCTGCATCTTAGGTTTACCAGCTTTCGAGTCTGTCCTTGGCTGTCCATCTGGTATTCCTCCGAGCTTAGTTGTTAAGGCCGCTCGAACTTGGCCAATGGGAGGCGATGTCGGTTCGTTTGGTCCAGGTGGGTTCGCGTTTAGGCGTTGACTAAACTCTTCGTATTTCCGTCTGAGTCGATTCAGGGGACGTGCTCCTTTCAGTATGCCTAATTGATATATCTCGTCCGCTTGCCCTTTGCGATTGCGCACTTCTAAAAATGCTGCATATTCTTCGTAAAATGTCGCAAGTTCCTGGCCTATTTCGTTTCGAGCGAGAAAGCAAAACATCTCGCGAGGATCGTCACTAAATCGCGCGTACTCGATCCAGATCTTCAGATATCTCGGGTCATTTGCATAATGTGAACGAATAAATTGCTTTGAGCACCTCTCGAGGAGTTGTACATAATTACTGTTAGAACTTTGTCCCGCTGGGAAAGCTTCTTTTGTCCAGATGAGATAGCGAACCCAGACTTCGAGAGGATCGTCTAAATCGCCCGAGCCTCTGAGCTCGGATTCGAACAGTTCCCGAACTCTGTCTGACTCAACCACGGCCTCCACAGGATCGACACTGAACGCTTTCGCTAAGCCAGTCGCGCTCCGGCCTTCTCGCAGCGGCTCGATATTCTCCTTCTGAGCTTCCAAAGACTCGAAGTCAACCATGTCCCTGAAAGGCGCGACTTTTGCCATCGCCAACTCCTACGTGATGTACTGAACAATTGTTTTGTTTTCAAGTGCCCGACACAATTCGGAATCAACACGGCGAGAGCAACCATATCTCGTATCTGTCGCCCGCCTTGGTTTCTCAAGTATGAAAGATGGCTTGACAGCAAATGAAAATGGGCGTGGGCAGAACACGGGTAGATTTTTCTTGAGCGTGGGAACGTTGATCATTGTCTGACAATGGAATCGTGCGCTCGAGTATATGTTTGTGTTTCCTCTTACGAACTACACTTTTCTTCTTAGACCACACTTCACAGGTAAATTATACTATATGCTGTCCGATGAAGCCTTGCTAACCAATTTCAGAATCTGTTGATAGTTTGTGTCCAGCTTTGTTTTCTCAAACTTAGCTACGAAACAGAAGATCGACGACGATACATACCGTTTCTGTCCATCAGAGTGAGACTACGATGGACGATCTCTTGCTCCGGCTTGAGATCTCCTCTCCACTGTGACCTTTCTCAATATCGGGCACTACGATGATCTCTTGCTTGGGTCGGACCTCTCGGGGAATGTCCAAGTAGGACAGGAACGCATTCTGAGATCTCTTCTCTTCTTCTCTTCGAGATTCTCTCGCATTTCTAAAGTAGTTGATTTACTGGTCGATTATCGTAGTAATGCATGAATTTCATGATATCTGCTCGACTGCTTCCCTGATCATTGTGACGTGAGACATGAAGAAGCAACGTTGAGTACTGCGCACAATATAGCACGCCACCTCGTAAACCACGATACAAGTGGTCGCCGTGAGTGGCCTCGAGAGTGTTGAACTTCGAAAGAACATGGACAGGCTTGCTAAGCGAAAAGTTTAATATGTGATCTCTTCAACAGAGCTTCAGCAGACATCTGTCTTTGATGACTGTTTAGTAAAATTCCTTGCTGGCCACAGGTGAAAAGATATGCAATAGTCCTGAGATCAAAGGATACACTTTTTGCTTGAATATTCCACCAATTGCCTCTTCTTCTCTACAACGATGAGGGATGCACAAATTGGCTCAAGGATAGGTGCTAAACTGACTCAGTATAGCTGAATTTGTGGTCAACACAAGGAAAGCAGTATCGTCCTCATAAAATCTATATGATCTAAGTTGCGCTCCGATCACACATTCTCTTTCGCTACATCAATCGGAGTGCGAGACATCTTTCACTTAGACTCTCCATCTATTACTTCCTCAGATATTCATCACAGCGGCCTCATGGGATTGTTTTGACAAATTTCGGCATTGTGTCTGTCCATGGTATAAGAGTACATCCTCATGTACTGTTTCCGATCGAGGTTACAGGGACGATTGAGACCAGGAAAGTTCTTTTCCAATGTTGATCCTCCCTGAACGGGCCAGTACCGTCCCGCATGGGCAATCTGACGGCCTGCTGCGTCGGTACATTGCGCATAAACCGTCAAACTCCTCATTTGTCGAGACTTGTTTTCGATGATTGTGGACAATGTATTCGTTACACTTTGGTACCGAACCAAGCCCCTGTCGCCGCACTGAAACAGGATGTTGGTGTTGTCCGAGTCAATCACCGCGCATTCCAAGTAGTCCTGCGACTTCCAACCCGTAAAACTACCGTCCGGCACGAAGCATGGTTCCAAATTCAGCACTAGAGCTCGAACATTGAGGACTGCGAAAATGAGGTTGAAGAGAGCAAACAAGGTGAGCCTTGGAATGGCCATTCTGTGTCACTTTCACTTCCTATACATACTGAATCGGCCATGGTTCCGATTTATACCTCACCATGATTCTCGTCTACAGAAAGGAGTATAGTTCGTTTCATCTATGTGAGACCTGATGTCTTTCCATATACACGCAATTGTTTGCTTGACTATTTATAGGAAACATCTGGTTCGCATGCACACACGCTGAGCAATGATATCATCATGTATTGACGGACAGGTATGTTGATGTCTTGCGTGTAACCATGCGGAAAAACATCTCGTCAACGGGTTTCATCCAGAGAAAGGTGTGCTACCGGTGACAAAACACCAGACTATGCGATGGCCTTGATGGGATGCTTCTGACACTCGACTGCATCTTCATTGCTCATGGTGTATGCGTATATCCTCATGTCTGTATGTTTCTGAATGTCACAAGCATAGTTCATGCCGGGATAAATCCCCGTCAAGTGACGATACGCGAGTACTGGCCAATACATGCCCGCATGACCCTTTGAATCCGGCGACCCATAATCATAACAGACGGCGTAAATGGTCAACGTGCGCATCTTGCTCGTGCGATTGTCCATGTCTATGCCAAAGACATTGAATCTCCCATTGTAAATGACCACGTCCAAACCACACTGAAACTCAATCGTCATAAAGTCGTAGCTATTGACGGCGCATTCCATGTAATTTCTCGATTCTTCTCCATGGAACGATCCCGCTGGTGCCTTGCACACACTCAAACCCGTGTAAATTGCTTGTACGACACTGCAGAGCAGGAATATAATTAAAGTGAGATTCTTCATGGGACTTTGCGACTATAATGCCTCTCGACAGAATCGTGAGCCGGCTTCTTTATAGAACTATATATCGTGCCTATCGCCCCCAGTCAGTCTCAACGTGCCCATACCAAGGTTAGGCTGCGTGTCCTCGCACCAATCACCATGCTGATTCGAAGGATTAACATGAGACAAGGTCGTTGTGGATATGATTTAAAGTCGGATGTTCCCAGTGATCTTGCGCATCACAACGTGGAAAGGATCGACCCATCACAATGAGCATAAGAGCCATCTGGCCAACATTCCTGGCTACAGGTTAGCACCGGTACCATGTACCAAGTAAATGAACAAACTTATGAACAAACTTGTTTAGCACGACAAAGTGTTGTATAAGTCTCGCTACATTTCTGCTAATCTTGTCCTCTGCTATATTGTTTGATCGATCAGTATAATCTGGTAAAACCACCTTGTACTTCCAGTATAAATCTTGCAAAGCCTAACTCATATTTAAGCTCGTTGAAGAGGATTCTTTTGACACTGTTCTTCATCTTTGTTGCTCATACGGTAAGCATACACGGACAGTATCTGGCCGTTTCGGATTGAACAGGCATAGTTTAGTCCATGGTAAGTATCGGTGAGATGTTGATAGCCGAGAACGGGAAAGTATGCATCCATGTGACCCTTCTGATGGCCTTGTGCGTCGTGACAAACTGCATGAATCGTGACTGTGCGCATTCGTCCGGTCTCGTTCCACATGTCGACACTCATCTTGTTGGCGTCTGGATGGTAAATGACAGTTCCGCGATCATCGCATCTAAATGTGGCAACGAGGTTGCCTATGTCGACCAATGAGCATTGGATGTAGTCTAATGAGTTTGGCCCTTGGAACGCAGTAGCTGGCGGTTTGCATGGTAACATCCCGGTGTAGATACTCTGCACTCCCATGCACAGATAGAGGAGTTGTGCAGCAAACATTGCAAAGACACTGGGTTTGTGCATTGTCTTGAATTTGAGATTGTAGATAACCTTTAGAATAAATATTGGTCATGACCGCGATATTTATGTTGACTCAAGTGAATCTCGATGAATGCCCCCCCAGATTATGTTCTAATCAACCCCAAACTGTCACGCGTTGACCAGATGCCGTTTAATGGCATGTCCATTAATCTCGAATGTCATTGGACACAGAACAGATATTGCAATCGAGCTGCCACAGCCCGTTCATATCCATCTGAACAGGATCGCAGTCCTTGTCAAGACGCCCTTGTAGTAAAAAAACTGATTGTTCAATCCCTGTTCGGGTACACTGCATATGAGACTGTTTGTGAAGCAGCACGACAAGCATCTGATCGAGATGCCAAAGTCCTCTAGTGTAAGCGCATATTGACATGGAGAGATGACATGATTTGATTAATCCTGTTTCCATACTTGTGCTGGGTCTTGGTTGTCTTGTGTACCACGCGCAACAGTCGGGTTCTGCGCATGCTCATGCCACGTCGAGATGAACCACTCAGCAGCCCCAGCAATTGCCACAAGAGAACCTCTGACGACAAACAAGTACCATCCCATGACTTTAGCAACGGCGCCCCATAGTTCGTTCTGATCCGCGCTCGTACCAAACCAATAAACAATGCCACCCGCAAGAGTGCCGACAGTCGAAAGACTTAGTGCGGCAATGAGGAGACCAAAGCACCAATTTCGCCCCAAGACGTGCAGAAAAATGGTTCTATCGAGAAGTGTGATTGCCAGGAAGGATGTAGAGATTGTCACTGTTACGAGAGAGATGAGGGACACGATGCTGATGAATAAATTTGAGCTTCGCATGATTGAATAGGAAGTGATTCAAGAAGATAAATGATTGTATGCGTGACGAGAAAATGTGTCCAGATGACTGTTTTACACTTTCGATGTGACCAGAAGTTGGAACGTTGCAAAAAGTCGAGGTTGTTTGGGATTGGTTTTATTGAATTCGGACGTCATCTCAAATTGTGGAGGTTGACGTGGCACAAACACAAATTGACAGCAGCACTCAAACTTCTGGCATTGAAGTCATACTGCTGCAAGCATCGTACCAACGACTATATAGGTAATGTATGTAGTCTATGCTTTCTATGCATGTGTAATGAAAAAAATTGGTGCAGTGGTGGTCCTCATATCACAGAAGAGGATATCATATGTAGTCGATATCGCTGCTTCATATTTTTAAAAGTATTATTTCATGGTATAGTATCAAGTCACGTAGCAGGATTTCTGGTAGTAGAAGTTCTTAGAGGCTTCAAGCACTCCCTATTGCTGGAAAAAGTCTAGCTTCATCCTCCTCGTTGACCCACCTTCATCGTCATTAGCACCGAAATCGTTCTCTGAATGCAGTGGCCTTGCCTACCTCTTGTCAGCACTCGCTTTAGTGTCCAAATCCACGGCATCTACCTTGAATACACCAGTCACAGGTATCCTGCATTGCCTCGATCGCGAGATGTGGATCAACCGATTGTGTTCGTCCACCCGCAGAAGTCTGCGTCTGAATTGGAATTCGATCATCGCCTCGATGAAGCTTACAAAACATCGAACTACATTCCATACACTTCACATAAATACCTTCTTTACATGTCGGGCACGAGTGTCCGCCTAGCACGTCAGTATATCGTTTGTGTATAGGTCTTGATCAACTTGCACTCATAGCAGACCCTGCTTATCCTGCTATCACAATCGAAGCACCAAAATCGAAAGCAACCACGACAAGTTCTGCTGCTAAGGCAGAGCGAGCAGGCTTGTTGTGGCATCCCACACGCACAACAAGTAGAAGACCTTTCGCAGCAAAGATGCCATTGCTCGTCAGGTCGAGAAGTGAACGCATGTTCTTGCTGACACGGCATCAAATCAGTCGTGATATCCAGTGCCTGAAGGTCGCGACTGATGGACGCTGCAATGGCATTGACTGCCGTCGTCTTGAACTGTGGTGCTCCCAAAAGTCCCACAAGTTTGAGTCGTTTCGCATAGCCTTGTTTCTTACTGAGTATGACTGCTTCCAACACACCACTCATCAGGTTCATGGCGCCTCCCAGACTCAAAGATCTAATATTCGGACAACTCAGAAGGATCTGAACAAGGTCCTCTGATTCGACATCGGTGCAGTCCAAGACTAGATCTTCGAGTGCGCCGTGTACGACATCACTTTGCAGATAATGCAGTACGACATGCCTCGAGCGACCAGAAAAGTCGAGTCTCTGCCATGTATTCGGACTATTGAGAACAGTGTCTCGTATTGTGGTCGAAATGTTTTGTAAATTGATGCGGTCCCGTGTCGGCAGATGACTACATAGTGAATTGTAGACTGGATCAATTTGTACAAGATATGCCAGATCCATGAGAACGCGAATGCTTCATGTTGCGAACATCGACCTGCAAAGTACTGAATTCAATGACACGAGAGGAATACAGCTTATGCTTCAGATCTATTGAATCTACACTATCAGTTGGCGATGAATGCATCCTTCCCCCAGACCGAGGGACACAAACTTCGGCTCCACAACGTCGCACCCATAGCTGATCTCGCCATGCTCGTATCCTCTAAGATGGAAACGAGATTGTCAGATCACGTGCACGAATTAGTGGAGACACGAGAGAAGCGCGTCGTTGCTAATTACACGCAACACGCAAGCAATCTGCTGTAGTGAATTGACAAACAAGTCAAAGAGTCTGGCCCTCCTTGGTTATATCCTGCTTACCGTTTTTCGCTCAGATAAAGGCAGCATACAGGTCTCCGTCTAGGCATCGCTGCTCATGGCACTTATCAACGTCTTAGACATCCGGTTCCTTAACAATCCAGCGCCAATTTCTGCATCGTACGAGATTGAAATTCAATTCGAATGTCTCGAATCCCTGGCCCACGACTTGGAATGGAAACTGATTTACGTCGGATCAGGTTTCCCCAACGACATTGAACTAGACTCTCTCCTCGTCGGTCCCATCCCTACCGGCGTCAATAAATTCGTCTTTACAGCCGATCCAATAGACGTCTCTCAAATTCCTTCGCAAGATGTCCTTGGTGTCTCAGTCATCCTCCTCACGGCCTCCTACGACGACCGAGAATTCGTCCGCGTGGGATTCTACAACAACAATGAATATACCGACACGGAACTGAGGAGTAAATACGATGCATTACTGAGTGACGGCACGGACGAGGAGAGAGCCGCATGGAAATTCGAAGGGATCAAGAACGTGGATGTACAACGGAACATATTGACTGCTAAACCCAGAGTCACCAGATTCAACATCAAATGGGACAATGAAAACTTTAATGACGAACCTCCCGAGCAGGAAGAACCAGAAGGTGAGGGTGACGTCGTCGCTCTCGAGGATCTTGGTGAAGGGGAGGATGAAGAGGAAGGTGAAGAGGACGAGGGCGAGCAAGAGCAACAAGAGGGAGAAGGAACGCCGCATGTTGCAGAAACAGGCACGATAGAAACGACCGACAAGGACGACGACGGAGACGAAAAAATGGTTGGTGAAGATGACGACGAGGAAGTAGACCTTGGTTCCGGCTCGGACAATGACAATGATGGCGAAGGAGAGGGTGAACCGGATCTCGAGGCTGACGAATCAGAAGATGAGGATGACGAAGAGGTCGAAGGTATCGAAGTAGACAATGACGATGCTCCCGGACCATCAAAATAACAATTGCATAAGATACTCTTGTCACACTAAAAAGTCCTCCTTCTGTACATTTTATAGTCTCGTACCTGACGCAATCTCTAACATTATGATATACACAATCGGTCTTTTTTATCCGAGTGTTAGCCAAGAGTTCATCCAAGGGCCGACTCTGACTTTCCCAGCCTTGACGAGTCCCGCGATCGACTCTAATCTGACTTCGACCCTGACCAATCTAAACTCACTTCCGACCGTCCCTCCCCTCCCTACTTGCGTCACCAACAATCCCACTCGCAACAACTTTTGCCACGCAATGGTGCAGATTGATCGAGACGAGGTCCGCACCGTCGTCACCCCCGTCATTCTCTGTGCCACCGTCGACTTTTGAACGAGACTCGTGTGTTCATCAATCGTCGTCATCATGTTGATTCGTGCTCCTTTAATCTCCAACCTCGCCGCACTCACCAGTAATCCCAATTCCAAAAGACTACAACTCGACAACAGCGATAACTTTGAATCCGGCATCAAAGCGGCCATCGGACCCTGAGTCGGTCGTAACCCTCCCAACGGCGGAAAGGCAAAGTATAGTGAAGACGTCCCGAGGACCGCAATCAGTGGAATCAGAGCTGCAAAGACGTCTCTAATGTTGATTGTCGTCAAGTAGACAAAGTTGATGAAATCATTATATTCTTGCGAATTGGTGATGTATCCATTCCATGCTGTGCGATACCCTTGGAACTCGACATTATCCGAGACCACGTCACAGAGTAATGCCGACGTGGCCAAGGACGTGAACTGATCTAATGAGAGATGCGGAAACTGAATCACTCTATGGCTGAATCGACTCTTCACTCGCTTCTCCAATGCATCATACGCATTGACACGATTCGTGAAGCCAAGCACACATATTGGTGCTTTCTTTGATTGTGCAATGTCGAATAGATTGTACAAAAGAGTTTGACGCGGGTGCTCCGTGAATTGCTCGAAATGATCGAGCAAAATCACCGTACTCAATGGATCATCGGTCTCTCCAAATTCGCGCGGATGAGATAGTATGGCCAAGAGAGCAGTCATGATGTCCGCATTCGCAATATCCTCATTATCAGCTGAACCAATTAGACCAGAAAGCGCGCTTTTACCTGATGTGACACTCACGTTGTAATTGTGTGGCGATCGCTCTAAGTGCCATGCGATCATCTGTCTGTATCAGACCATCAAGTCGCACCACTAGAAATTCATGCTTGTCGTCCCTGAAACTTTGAAGTGCGTTATCAACGAGCAATGTCTTTCCAGTACTTTTCTGTCCAATCAACAGTGCCGAATTTGATTCTGACCGTACTATGGTTTCTCGCAGTAAAGTATGGACGTCAGTGTTTTGTGCGTCTCTATGTTGTAATGGTAATTTTGACCTTTCTGTCAACTTGCCCATGACATGACACTTCAGTATGTCGACATGAGCTTGTGAGACCTCAAGCACAGGAATGGCCGAGGATTTCTTCCTCGGACTTGCTTTGGAAGGACCAGCCTTCTCCACAATACTTGCAGATTTCGACGACGTCTGTTGTAGCTTGAGTGTACGTTTAGATGGTGTCACAATGGTATTCATTGCAAAGTCATCAACCTCCTGATCGTCCGGCGATTCTTGTAAGGTCAAAATGGGAGCGGCCGGCTTCTCATTGGTGAATAATTGCTTTCGAGCGGAGTCCCTTGACTTTGGTTTGATGGTGCTGTGATTCGCACGAATCGAGGGTGATGCGACGATATCGTCCTCGTCGTCATCCCGTGTCGCAAAAATCAATGTGCTCTTGGTAGTCCGTTGTGATTTCGGTGTAGCTAACAGCGGTTTCTTGACGGGCGATCGACGAATTTCCTGTAGTGGCAATACTGGTTTTTGAACAACGACATCGGTCATCTCTACATCGCTTTCTGAGAGCTCTTCTGATATTGCTTGATCATTCGTGACAAAGCTCTGAGGACTTCCAGAAGGACTTTGTGTCGCAGCGGGTTGTCCGATTGTGTGCTTTGTCTGATTTTGTTGTGCTTGAAGAGTTGGACCGTCATTATGGTCAGACTTCGTAAGGGCATCCACATTGGCAATGGACAGAGTTGATGGCCGAATAATACCAGATGAGTTGCTACTAATCCTATCTTCTATACCATTCGAAGTCTCATTGTGTATCGTTTGCGGTAGTATATGCTCAATCACAGTTTCTCCTGATATGGATTCCGGAACAGATGAAACCGACCTGCGTCGTGCAGGACTGCTTTTGGAAGGAGTTTTCAGCCAAGCATTGACTTTATAGTCTCTCTCAGGACTCGAGCCAATCTCGACAGCTATTGGATCCGGCGAGACAGCCGCAGGTTCGCTATTGGGCGCACAATAGTCTGCGAAAGAGTGTTTGTGCTTCTTCCTCCGCTTTTTGGACGATTCGTATGTCGATTTATCCCTTGTTTTTCGACGGGGACGTTCTATCGGATCTCTGGATCTCTCGACGTTCGGCGCAGCGTGGTCACCAGTTTCGATTCGCACATGATTCATTCGGTATACCCTCAATTGCAAGACAATTGACAAGGGCTTTACTGCCTGGCCTCAGCTAGCATGCTACACAACCGAATTTCTCCGGTCCTGACGCTACTTTTCATTATGACTTGACTCCTCGCAGAGTGAATCTGATAAAGTCAGAAGGGCAAAGAGCTAGAAAATGACCATCGTGACGTCGATAGGGTGCGAGTATGAAACGCGACTCACAAATTCACGGATTATTGTGGAGAGTCGCCATCTCGTGTTTGAAACCCGTCCTTTGTCTGTAAATTGCAAGAGAATTGCAGAGGTACAGTAGAATCGACGCAGCGATAGTGATCAAGAAGGATCTCAGAGGTCCTATCGAAACACAAACACAACATCATTATGGTTATTATCCTTAGGACGGCCAAAGTACAAATATAGCTGTATTCAAAGAGACATTCTTCATATCCGTATGTCGCTCATCGCTGTCGCTTCATCCATCATTTCCAAGCATCCACATCGTCGTCCCACCATGTCTGACTTCAAGAAGGAGCAAGTCACAGCTAACATCAATGAATCGCCATTGATTGTCAGTTGTCAGTCTCAAACTTGTGGTACCCCATTGAAATCAGTCGCATTTGTTTCTCGCTCAATCTCCGCATCTATCTCTTGAAGGGACCGCAAGTCGTTGGCTCCATGCAACCTTCTGTTGAAGTTACTTTCAGCTACCGCAGGAACTTCAGAACTCTTGGAATTGAGCCAACCCAGCCAACTAGACCTCTTGCCTCGAGCCTCTACCCGTTCTTCGTCAAGCAATTGATTGTCAAGCTGGACCACTGGTAGCACGGGAGCGAACTGTGCAGACAAGCGTCGAGCCTCCTTAGTCGTGATGTGATCAGCAGCCGCACCAGATTGCAAGGGACGCAGGCCTCTGGTCGTTGGCAATTTGCTATTTTTGACGAGTGTGCTGTTCTTGCTAGGAGAAAGCGTACGTCTCGCAACGGTAACACTGTCTTCTGTCGATTGACTAGGAGAAGAGAAATAGCCTGTATCTGATTGGGCATACTGTGATCTTGCAGAAGTCTGTGAGCCAGGGGAACGAGCCGCAGTCTCCTTCGGAGTCTTTGGAACAAGTTGTTCATGATGATCTGCTTGCTTTATTTCAGGGGCTGGTCCCGGCTTCCTGGTCAGCACAGACTTCGTTCGCTCCAGAAACGAGGGGCCAGAAGCCGGCGGTACTGGTTTCGAAGCCATCGGTGGCGATGATTCTATGTCCTTGACATCCCTGGCAAGCAAGATCTCAAAGCCTTTGGTATTGAGCATGCGGCTGACGATTGTATTTACGTACAGATGAAGTGCTTTATTAGTCTCCTGCAAAGTCAAAAGCTCAGCCTCAAGCTCGTTTCGTTCAGCATCCTTGATATCTTGAGGCACTGCATCTGTTGCCTGCAAGTCCGTACCCAATTCTGAAGCAAGATCTAAACCTGCTGGAGCACCGCGGAGTGATTGGTATTTGTGATGGCTTGTAGTCGATTGCATGAACTGAGATGTCGAGAATTCGCCATTGATAGTCTTATCTTGTAGCAGGGTCTGATACCCATCGATATCATCTCGCAGAGCTCGATTCTCGCTCTCGAACTCCCGAAGCTTGTTCTCGAGCTGTTCGATTTGTGGTTCGCCGTGCTCAGTCAACTCTTGCATTTGCACTTCGAGCATATGCAGCTCATCCTGCAATGCTGCAATTTTCCTATCTTTAGAAGTAACACTCATCTGTAGACTAAACAGATCCGTGGCCGAGTTGGATCTCGAATGAACGAATGGATTCTCGTTGTCTGCAATACGCTCAATGTCCTTGCGAGCGATTGGTGACAGACTTGTCGCACGAGAGTGAAGCCTAGCGATGGTTTCCGCCATTTCCTCCTTTTCCTTATAAAGCCTGCTACGTTCCTGTGTCATCGCCTCTCGCTAGGGCAGATTAGCGATGTTCCTGAAGGCTTGATTCATAGTCTCACGTCTTGCTCAATATCTCGTTCGAAAAGCTTGGATTGTGCTCGTGCGCATTGTAACTCTTCTGAAAGGGAGTCGAGCAATGTCGCCTGTTCAGCGAAACGCTCCTCCAGTCTTACGTGAGCTTCCTGTAAGCTCAGAAGACTGGCACGCGTGTGTTCATAGTTCGTGTGAGTTTCGTCCCGTGCTATCTCGACAGCCCTTAGTTTTTCTTTGATCTACGGAGATCAGCATGGAATAGTACCGATGATGGACGTCAATACCTCGTCGAGCTCAAGCGCAGCTTCGATGTTCTCGTGCGCCATGTTTCCTTTTGAGCTCCTGATATGAGACTTTCGGGTTCTCGGAGTAGGTCGAGCGAAAGGACTTTCGGGTGCTTGTGGAGTCATCGTTTCATGATCTGTGTATATAGAGTCATGAGTCATCGACGACGTGATCGAGGAGATTGACGCCTGGACCCTGTCGACTGGAGGTGACAGTAGAATGTGTACCGAATGGCGCAGGTGGGAGGTCTTCAATGCAGAGTTACGCCGCTGGACCTCAATTGATCTTATAGAGAATCGAGGGCTGTATCAAGCTTGCTCAAGTGGTCGAAACATGCTTCTCGAGTAGATTGAGTAGACTGACTACAGAGTAGAGTGAGTGAGAAGACTGGGTAGAATGAATGAATGAATGAATGCATACTGTAGGTAGGATGAGTGAGTGAGTGAGAGAGTGAGTGAGTGATTGAATGCGCTTCTTCTACATTGGCTCCACTTCTCAGCGGGCGCTATTACCTATTCAAGTAATCACCCTCCTTTGTGGGGCCGGTGATTTCCACTTTGGGAAAACTGAGAAACCTTGGAATCATTCAGACCTGCAGGGTCTATATTGTTTACTCTCTTTGTGAGGGAATCTAAACAAACATCTCCGAATGTGAAATCACTCGTGTCTGAAAGTAATATACAGTCTGTTCAGACATAAAATCCTCGTTGGGCATCATGAAGATATCGTCCTTGAGAGATTTAATGACTTAGGCCCTGTACATATATTGGCTCGAGTAATGTGTACAAGATATGGCAGCCCTGCAAGGCGACCTTACTCGGTTGTCACACGACCCTACACGGCTTAGCACTGGCAGCAGATTCTGTCTCTTCTCTCAGCTGTTGGTTGCTCTTCATCACCAAACTGGGTCGTATCTATCAATCTATATCTATTACAGTGGAGAGGATGGTCACTGCTGCAGACATCTTATCTACAGTTCAGGAAAATAAATCGTACCAAACACATTGCTGCACTCGTAGATTGAGCTATGCTATTCTGGTAATGATTGAGTGATTGATTATAGAGCTAATGAGTTTTGCAATCTCATCATCCGGGCTTGAGTACATAAATCAATTGATGCCACATATATCTGCCGAGATAGACTTTAATTCAAAAGCGCAAACAGCGCAAATATGACTTACCGATGTCAAGTATTGGTATTGCTACTCATCTGCCTGAGTGTTATTAGTGCTTGGCCGATTCGGGACGACGATACACTTTCTGAATTATCTAATGAGGATGTCATCTATGGTTCAGACTCTCTCGCTGAAATGTTCTCCGATATCCCAATAGAGTTCGAAGGTGACAATTCAGGAAAGGCGGTTGAGTTTTCCGAGCTCAGTGCCGCACTATTGAACAAGCGTCAATTAGGTCGCGTCGTAGAGCTACAATCTGTCTTCCATTTTGTGTGCGCCAGACTGGGTCGCGATGTACAGACGCGGCTATTTAGATGGAACGTCACATACAATGCATTCGAAGGCCGGGTCGATTACCAACCTTGGATCAATGTTGGAAGCATTACGCCAGGTGACCAGACTGGTTGGAATCCTATCAATTATTCAGGAGTCTGGCATGGCAATATGTGCGTAGCAGTTAGTGCACGAACGCAGTGCTACTATCACTTTTGGCAACACTTCTATGGACAGGCTTACGCAGGCTATACAACTGTGATAGCACCAAGCGATGTCCGGAGGAGAGCCCCCAGACGACCTGGGGTGGAAGAGTATTGTGTGCCCATCGGAACGTATCCCAATGAGCGCACTGTTGCTATGAGTTGCGAAATCAGACGAGTTGTTTTCACCTTTCCTGGGTATGGAAGAGACGATGAGACTATAGATGCATGAGATCTCGTCAACATAACGAATCATGAGAATACAACTTTTGTACTTGATGCATGAAGGTATACAAGGTAGCTTAGCAGGCTTTGACATCGAGATCATCATTGTTCACTTCACAACCAAATGATCGATCATCGTTGATGTTTCCAAGCTGGCATATCTAGTGTAAGCTGGTGAGCTTTCTATCTGTATTATCGCTGTCTCAGATGATAGGAGATCTGCTTATATCATTGAACCATGTATGGAAGATTGTCAAGGTATCCGCATATAGTACTACGACTTTTTGCGCGTCACTTCATTTCTCGTTGCTACTGGATTCTCTATATGGATAGTGGACAATCTATCGTGATTGCCATCTCTGACATTTTCTCATTTCAATTGACTCTACATGCAATCTATTCTCGGGAATGGTCTCTGCTATTATGTTGGCTCGGACAGTCCCATATAAAGGTCCGTATCGAGAATTCTCGATGATTTGAAGCCTGAGGCATTTAAGCAGTTTCGTACCCAATTTTGTATCGTCCATGATGCAGACTATGGACGTACAAGGTATGGCATCTGTAAGGCTACTTTTGATTCTGATGCTGCTTGTCATCTCTGATTCAGGCGCAAGTTCTTCACAAGATCGCTACAAATCGAGCTTGAATTTCGTCGATACACTCCGTGCGTCAAAACGTTGTCTGCCCGCAGAGACATCGGTCGGTTCATCGTCGCTTCCACCGACACAGACTGGTAGTATTATTCCAAGATCCTTGCACAATCGTCAACTCGTTCGCACCACTGAAATGCGATCGATGTTCTATTACGGGTGTCCCAGACTTGGAGAAGATCATGTGCGAACCTTCAAATGGAACGTCGTATATAGTCTTCTGAATGACGAGGTCGAATTCGAGCGCGTAATGAATATTGATCGTATCGAACGCAGACCGGATGAGGGAATCGATCCAATCAATTTCAGTGGCACTTGGCATCATGGATTCTGCCTGCTCGCAGACCATGAGACGACGTGCTATTACCACTTCTGGCAGCACTTTTATGGACAGGCTTTTACTAACAACTTGGTTGTCATCGCGCCTACGTCTCGCCGACGAAATGCCGCGCAACCACCAGGCGTAGTTGAGGTATGTGTCCCAGTAGGCACATTCCCGACGAGTCATTCTCCATTCACTACTTGCAATGTTCGGCTTGTGCAGACCAGTAGCCGGGAGAATCCTTGATTCCTTCGATCACAGTATATGGGCGTGGTAATATCGATATAGTTCTATCAGAATGACTCAGTTTTTGATGAGCCGCGTCAGGCGGCGGCCCGCACACAGATAAGCTCGATCTTGGATGAAATATGACACGATTCCGGCAACGTATATGTAGCTGAGTATAAAGCTCTATTTCGTATGTGCGTCAGAATTTTGGAATATTCTTAATGACTGAACATGACATGCGATACAGCCTGCTTCAACTCACGTAAGCCTTCGTCTAGTTGAAGGTCCGACTGTGGCTAATCGCTGCCACTGTGAATGCGGAAGAGAAATGACCATACGGAAAATATCACTTGCATGATTAGAGAAGTGATTTTGAGGAGTATTGGATCGGAGCTGCTAAGGACTCGAACAGTATTGAGATACTCCGACGTAAAGTTGAATGTGTACCTCCAGCAGGAGACATATTTGTAAATCACCAGACCGTACCGGAAGTCATGATTACATCCACAATAGCCAATGAAGTTTCTTCCTTTCAATGCTATGTGGCCAATGTTTTGATGCGTCAATATACTTTACACTCAATATGGCAAAGTCGGGCACTCATGAATTCGTTGGACCCGCATCGTTGATTACAGCCAATACACTAAACTTTCTCTCGCTAGATTGCTAGAATGTCGCTGGACTCCTGAAGTTCATGACTATATCTTCTCGTATATCCCTATTTTGCATAGGAATCAATATTTGCAAAAGCAGGAAAGTGATATGCTTCTCCCCATATCAAGCACGACTCTTCTGCTCAGCTTCATCTTCTCCATTGTTGCTCAACCCACGAAGTCTCAGACCGAAACGAGTACTATAACAACAGACGATGTTGATCCGTGGGCCAACGTCGAAACCATTACCCAAAAAGAGTTCGAAGCGCGAATTGATGCTGGGACACTATTAGAGTCCTCTAAGTTTTTGAGCGTCCCTCAGCCAAAGTCTCGCAGCACGGAGAAATTTCAGTCCGTCTTTCACTTTGCGTGTCCATATCACGGTGGTGGTAATCTTCAACGGACATTCAGATGGAGTGTCACTTATGATCCTTTCAAAGGGTTGGCGAGCTACAGCAAAGAGCTGAACGTCGACTCCTTTTCCCACGACGAGCAGAGCGGCTGGAATCCGCTTGATTTCTCAGCAATCTGGCATCACCGCACCTGTGTCAAAATGGAAGACATGATGACTGACTGTTTCTATCACTTTTGGCAGCACTTTTATGGCACGGGCACCTCTGACAGTATTTCTGCCATTGCACCTTCGGACGTATCTCCACATGCCCCCATGAGGCCTGGCATCACGGAGACCTGTGTGCCCAGAGGTAATACACCACATTGGAACTCGCCAACCTCGAATTGTGCTCTGTACTTTGTCGTCGTGACCACTCCAAAGACAGCAGATGAGCCTGAGAAAGTTGCAGCGTAGGTAGCACTGAGCTGGCTTTGTCGCGACTGCGAACCAAGTACAATATACAATATTACTAAGTCATCCAATAAACAATGTAGCTCGACTTGGATCTTTACAAGTATAATTCAATACTAGATACAGAAAAATTACAACCACTCTACTGCTATCAAAGTCTGTAAGCCATGGCTCCATTAGTACTCCTGCAGTGATTGTATATGATGAATCGTCTCGCTTTTTGATCACTCGCAGGTCTTTTTTGTTCAGATGTCAGCTGTACACAAGAATCACGATATCCTATACATCTATTGTAGCACCATCGCAGGGTCTGACTATTTGGCCGGCGAACGGTGTGCTCGAAAATGTGCTTCGTTATCTCAATATAAACTCTGGACGCAACGAAATACTCTCATCACATGGCCGTCAATCATTGCAAACCCGATACGATGGCCCTAAGTGGAGCAATACCAAAATCAGGATATAGCGCGGCGTAAATTCTCGAAAAGGATATATTGATCAAATCGAATACATCACTGCATGCATCGTGTTTCAGGTTTCCAAACATCCGTATTGCAGTAAAATTGGTACGAAGGACATATCACTATATGATTATCCGAGTCTGACAAACACACTGATTACAATCGTATAGTTGCAGCATAGTCTAATCAATGATCTGGACAATCTTGACTCACAATCTTTTCTTGTTATTGACCATTCTAAAGGTCGGTGCTTTACCAACTTTAGTACAGCCGGACAACATAACACCCGAAATTATCCATCAGGGAGACGCCAAATCGGCCAGTACATCCGTACCCATAGAAGACGCTGATTTCTCTACCAACAGTATACATGAGACCGTCAACGGGAAAAGCACGGAACTACAGACCACGATTCACTTTTCGTGTCCTCACCACGGTGACGACCTTGAGCAAGTCTTTACGTGGGGAGTAAAGTACGATCCATTCCACGGGGAAGCACTCTACATTCGCGGCAATAATGTAGATTACTTTGATCAACGACAAAAGACTGGCTGGAATCCACTAAATTTCAGCGCCGTCTGGCATCGCCAAATGTTTCGTGAAATTCATTCCAGACGATCACAGTGCTACTATCAATTCTGGCAACACTTTTACGGATACGCCACGCCGGATCATTTGATTGTTATTGCGCCCACGGATGTAGGCAGGAACGCGAAAATGAGACCTGGCGTCGAGGAGACGTGTGTTCCTATGGGTAAAATTCCTAATGGCGAGTCACCTACTTCATCTTGTACCATCGAACGCGTTGTAACGAAAGTTTTGAACTCCAGTTGAGTTCATCGTGTAGATCTCGAGTGCTGGCATTTTAGATACTGCTTGATCTATTGCATATATAAATCTGAATTTGCCCCCTCATCAGATTCATCATTTTACGAACGTAGGGCGCAATGGCAATATTAGATCATCTATGCTTCAAGTATGAGGTACTAACCAAGTGCAAAACTTGTTAGCCGCGTAAATTGACTCGAAACATCACTTCGAAAACCTTTCCAAAGCTTTTTGACTTCGTCAGTATTCCTTATCGTGAGTCACACAGCGCTACTGGATATCTCATGGCATTCTCCTAGGAAAAATCTAAATTGATGTTCGTGATCCGCCACCATTTAAATTCTAGTGCCCGTGCTGATCAGTACAGGTGATGTTGATGAAATGTACATGTACAGCTGATGCTATGAATAAAGAGATTGTTCTGAACATCCTTGGTCCATTTATTGTCTCTAATTTTCGGCATATGATATATGCACGGAGAATCTAAGTCACAATTTAATGGAAGCGTCAAATGCTAGAATGTCTTTTTGGTATCCACCGGTTAGAACTCTAAAATTATTTATACAATCTGCGTAAATGTAAATCGCCTGACATACACATCGACTACCATTTAAACACACTCGACCGCCCACTACAAGGAAACAAATCCGTACGTACTTCCTGTAACTGATTCAAACCTCAATGAGTCATCAAGAGATCGACACAACTATAACTAATACTATCGCCGCAATGACAGTAAAGGCAGTAGATCAGTCGCAAGAACAATACCATCACGAAACGATGTGTGAGCATGAACGCACAAGAATCATGAATTTCAAGTTGCCAGCAATTGACTTGTCAAGGATTCTAAAAAAGTTGCCAAATGTCCAAGTGCGCGTTAGCGAGGGTACGATACTTGTTGAAGTTCTCAGCGTAACGGACGTGATATTACTGACCGCCATCAAATTCACGGAAACTCTGTTCATCTGCCACCCGACAATGGTAATTGCTGTAAACCAATGTGCTAGACACAACGAAGGATTGTCAACGTTGCAAGATTATGTTCATGACGCAGATTTTGGCAAATTCGCTCTGCTTCTGATCTCAATCGCGGCTGCCACCACACGAGAAGACTTTGTTGTGATTGGAAAATCCATCGCGAAGAAATTAGGTCTGAACATTGAAGAACTTCCCTTCAGACCTATTCGAGATAGTCTGAGACATCAAGTGAGACGATTGATGAACATATCAGATGAGGACAGCGTGATTCTCGACGTGGATCCTAAGCTGGAATTTTACGTAGAAATACTAATCTCGAAGTTTGGGGAAGAGTTACGAACAGTTATTACTGAGATGATATCTGTAACGAAAATATGTGCACAGTGTACGGGAGAAGAGACAGAGTACGAGGAGACAGAGGAAGCGGATTCAAGGAGAGAAGAAAGAGCACAGACTGGTGAACTTCTTCGACTCGCGCCAGAATTGAGGTGGGAAGTCGAGCTCAGGATGTCAATCATTACTCGACAAGAACTGGAGATAAATTATATTATGTCCAGGAAAGGATCCGAGTCCGTAGAGCTGTCGGAAGCACAGCAGTACTTGCACAGAATGCGAAAGGACTTGCATGTCGTGCAGTCTCTGCGTCAAGCGACTTCGGACAGACTTGGTACTGTCAGCGTGTACGTACCATATGCATGGTCATAAGATATGAGCCTTCAGACAAAGTCCTCTGGAACAGACATGAAGTCTATTACAGTTTGAACAGAGGTACTTGTTACCTGAGCTTCGCAACTGTACCCCGCTCTGGGAGACTCACCACTTGGTGTTTGTTTATATATCAATCTTAGTCTCGTCTTGCTAGGGGACTAACGATAGAAGTTCACTCCAGCCCACAATGACCTCCGATGCCGCTTCTACATCTCCAGTTCAGGCGAAAAAGACCGATGCACCCTCACAAGAGATTCACACCGCACAAGACCAAGACTCGATATTTTCCCCAACTAAGCAAGAACTCGCAAGAATATTCGGTTCAAAGACTCCTACGATCGATTTGACGGGAATATTAAAGCACCTTCCTAACGTTCGGCTGCTCGTCGTCGACAACACCACCCTAGTGGAAGTACTAAGTGTGACTGATGTCATAGCACAGAAGGCCATAGACTTCACCGAAAAGCTATTGGCATATCACCCAAGTATGGTCTCAGCTGTCCGACAGTGTTTGACATCCGCAAACGAGTTGAATTCTATATTAGAGAACCTCCCTGAGACCAAACACGATCCGATTCCCGGGCATGAAGTAACGTCTTTACTGCAGTACATTCCTGAGGACGACCAAAATAAAGGAGCTCTGCTCATGTTTGGCATTTTGCTCGCGATAACAGATGACTCCTTTGTCGAAGTTGCAAAATCGTGGGCGACCAAGGTCCGCCTGGACATTGCTCGTTTCGTCTTCAGACCTGTTCGAGAAAGTCTCAGATACCAGATAAGACAGAAATTAAACATGCTCGACATCAAGTCTGCAGATCTCGATGTACACTCCCTTATCAAGCCGTATCTCGACCCTATGGCTAAAAGCGGAGGCCCGCAAATTCGTCAGATGATAGAGAGGTATTTTGTGGTAGAAACTTTGAACAGTGAAGAGTGGTCCGAGGAAGGCTCAACAGTTGTCCATAATTTGCTTCGGCTTGCAAACAACTTGGAGGTTGATGTCACAATTCGAGATCTGACGATAAAGCAACTCGAGCAAGAGATCGGTTTCATGGTGTCTCGGCGAGAGTCTCCTTCAGCAGATGATTTGAGACATGCACAAAAACAACTTGGGCGAATGAAGATTGATCTCATCATGGTACGTCGACTGAGGCAGGCGGTATCAGAGAGACTACATACCGTCCGATTACCACTGCCAACCTTGTGAAGTTCTTCCAGACTTGTATGCAGAATTTAAGGACTGAAATATTGTGCCTGTGAGAAACTCCGCTTGTATACATGTATGTATCAAACACATGTCGACTGCATTTCGAGAAAGCACTTGAATTGTGCAGACTGGATACATATTATTCAGTTGTTTACACTCTGCGGTGATATAATGAAAGATCGCGTCAAGCATAGTGAGATAGAGAGTCCCTAATTGCTTGATTACTGGTCATTTTTTCCTTATTCGAACATCTTCCACCATTGGCTTGACGAAATCGTTAGAGCACTTGCTGAATGTTGGTTTGTTCATGATCAACAATATGACACTATTCGCAGTGCTCAGTGTGTCATGCCATGCTAATGGAGGTAATGGATCTCATTAAGAAAATTCTCCCATACCTGCCTTCGAGGTTAGAGACAAGACGGTGTTGGTGATTCATGCAATGTTGGTGACCTCGTCGATAGATCCATTTGATGATGTTGCAAAAGCTTGGACAAGCAGCTTGAGTAAGGACATTCTCTCGTTTTGTCTTTTGGCCGATTCGAGCCAATTTTAGAAGGCAGATGAGGGTAGTCTTGAACATAGTCGATGTCGGGACTCCGCATCTTGATGTGTAGTCCATCGTTGAGTCATTCCTTAGAATTGGTAGCAGAGAGACATCGAAGCATATATTTCTAAAGAAGTGATGTAGCCTTGTATCTGAATTGCGCCATTGTCGACACGTTGTGTTATACTGAGGTTCCATGATGGCAGCCCGGATACCGATACGTCTCATCGAGATTGCATGCCTTGTGTATATAGACGGGCATACAGATGTGTGTGTAGGCCGGCTTGATTTGCGAATGTACTTCGAGCGTAGATGTTCTTATATAGATGACCACCTCAATCTATTTTCGGAGAAGAACTCGGGATTATATGGGTATATACACCAGGTATTGAGGTGCGTAGAAAACTATTAGTTTGCAAGTCTTGTTGGGCGACTAGGAATCTTTCCTTATTGTATAAAGCATATCTTGAAATTCGTTCAAGTCTGGAAACGGTGATGGCTTCTACTATAGAGTCCATGGCTCCGTCGCTAGCATCAAAGGTTGAGAAGAAATCGCAA
This sequence comes from Taphrina confusa, assembly GCA_005281535.1. NCBI lineage: Eukaryota > Fungi > Ascomycota > Taphrinomycetes > Taphrinales > Taphrinaceae > Taphrina > Taphrina confusa. The sequence continues at coordinate 455,293 of RHGJ01000013.1, read as the reverse complement.
GACGACAGTCGCAAGACGGCAGATGTTCAATCGGTCCTGTCACTGACCGAGCAGGAACTTGCACTAATTTCGAAAGCCAGAACTCCTACCATCGATCTGACGAGAGTTTTACCAAGCCTACCAAATGTGCGAGTATCGATCGTGGACAGTATGACATTGGTTGAAGTGCTCAGTGTAACTGATATATTCGCCATAGAGACCATGAAATTTTTCGAAAATGTTCTCGCATGTCATCCTAGCATGGTCTCTGCCGTCCAACAATGTCTAGAACAAGGAAATGACTTGAAAACTTTGTTAAATAGATTCATTCCCGAGAAGAATAAGAATGGCAGAGCACTGGTTTGCTTTGGGCTAGCGGTGACGGTAACTAGTCATCCTCTCGACGATATTGCAAGAAAGTGGGCCACGACTCTGAAGATTGATGTCGAGCGATTCGCCTTCAGGCCGATCCAAGAAAGTCTCAGACAGCAATTCAGATTGTTGTTCGACATGCCTGAGAGAAAGTTTATCGATCTTGATGTGCACCCTATGATCGAGCCATACCTTGATCATATTGAATGGACCTCTGATCCACGAATGCGATTGCGAGGTCCAGTAGAGAACTACTTCGTAGTGGAGGACGAACATCAATGGAACGAATCTAGCACGCAGCTTGTCAAAAAGCTCTTTGGCTTTGCAAAGGAGTTCAAATCTGAGATCAGAATTAGAAAGCTCATGATGAAGCAAGTCGAGCAAGAGATTACAACCATCTCGACAAGCAGCGGCCTACATTCGGTCGATCTGAAGAATGCTCAGGAACAATTGAGAATGATGAAGAATAATCTCGTCACAGTATATCGGTTGAGTGAGGCAGTATCAGAAAGGCTCCGCACCGTGCGCCTACCACTGCCAACTTTGTGAGCAGGAGTTTCACCTTGCTTTAGTAATGTCCTTATGCCATCAGCTGAGCAAAGGGCCCTGCGCAGTCGATGACTCTATTGGCGACTCCCCAATGGTCTATAGAGCTTGACGACGCTCAAGACGGCGAGACATAGTAAATACACTCCTGCACTGACCCAATAAATCGCCGCCGGTGCTTTCGGCAATGACAAATTATAAATGCCAGCAAAGACAGGTCCACGAATGACGAGGGCCAAGGACTCTACAATTGCAAATCCAGCCAGTATTCTTCCGTTGTACTCTGATCTGACGCCGTTGAGTGCAATCGACTGTACCGCAGGCAAAGCGATATTCGAGAGTGATTGAATGATGATTGAAATGTACATTTGTGCGTCCGTCTTTGCCAACGCTACACCTGCCACAGCGGCCGCAGCAGCCAAGTACCCTGTCCTCGCCACCCACAAATCGCGCTTCACCACTGTGATCTTCTTCGAGACCTCGTTCATTTGTGCCGTACAGTCCGTATTGTCCTCCCAGTAAGAGTTTTGGCTCATTCTAGACTGTCTTTGAGATTTTCGTCTCGGCCTGATATTTGGTCGAGCAGATCTGACACTTGGGAAGAAACTCGACGGAGGCTGATCAGAGTCCTGACTACTCAACCATGGAATCGTCACATTCATCTCGTCCCATGAATGTAGACCACCGAACCGTTTGAGGAATTTACCAAATGCCCAACAAGTGAATGGAAAGAACAGTGTCAGAGTGACTGCAGATGCGCCTGCATCGACACTCATGAGAAGAGACGCCTTCAGCGGACCCCACTTGAGCTTGTAGTCTGTGTAGAGTGGCAACATGCCCATCGATCCAGTGCTGAATAGAGTGAGTCCAATGAGAATTGCAGCGACACATACGTCCCAGTGTCTCTTTGCTTCCGTGCTAGGCCCTAAAAAGTCGAGAGAAGTCTTGGTCCTGGATGGTAAGACAATGGCTAATGGTGCAACAAAGTTGTCGAAGAGTATCGTTCCCAGCTTCTGCATACGCGACTTGGCAATGTCGATGGTACTGATGTTTGAGAGAACAGATTGATTGTCCGATCCGACATTCTCCTCGTCACTGTCATCCGGTGGGTTTGACTCTGGCAGAATAAACAGAGTATACAGAAAGTAGAGTCCCCACAGTGTGACTGCAATTGCATATACAAGGTCCATACGATCATACTTGGCTACCAAGACTCCACTGATCAGCGGGCCGGCCGCAGTGCCAAGATGATAGAATGCAAAGTTCCAACCTAAATAGCGCGACCTATTCTCCGACGTCGTACAATCTGCGACAAACGAGTTCTGTCCCGCGACTATTGCTGAAATATAGCCTCCCATACCTTTGAAAACGGCAGCGATCAAGACGTAATATGGCGTGGTATACCCAGGTAGCATGACAATCGCAAGAAGACAAAGGTCTCCGACTAGTTGAAACACGCTACAAATAAGCAAGACCTTGCGACGACCTTGCGAATCGGACAGTGAACCATAAGAACAGGTGGTGAGTAATCCCAGAATAGCTGCGATGGTCTGGAACCCAGCTCGTATACCCGAGACTGACATTTGAATATCATCCGTTCGACACTTGTCTAACTCATACGGCAGCGATCCAGGCTTATCACCAAACTTCATCTCGCAAATTCTCGTTCGCAATAGGTAAATGAGTGGTACCTCAATCAAAGACCACCCAAAAGCGTTGAAAAAGTTTAGAGGTAGGATATACAGCGGATTCGGTGAATGCTCATCCCCGGAAGATTGCGAGGACGAGTCCCCATCTTCTAAGCGCTCAGGACTATTTGAAGGACTCCGAAATGGTTCGTTCGGAGGAGTAGGTGCCCTGGGTCGAGATCTACTTCTGGAATGTCGCTCGTTCGATTGCAGAAGCGGTTCTCGCTCATCGCCGCGACGAGACATTGGCGGTCGCAGGGAATCAGCGCTCGATCTGAAAGCAATGCTCACGAATCTGAAGAAACAAATCGATGTAGTAATACAAAGATGAATCAATTGTAAGTGGTTGGCAGGTAGGTATGTTGAGCTATTTGTGGATGACGTCTATCAAGATTAAAATCAAAATCGGGGCTGCGGCAATCTGCCGCAAGTGGTGTCCAATCGCTTTCGGGCGGTCAGATCTTTGTCCTTGATCTCTCCACACACATCGAATCTTTCAACAAGTAGAGCGTGACTATGGTTGATAGTATAGCTACAATCATATCATCTATGCTAGATCATATCATGTAGGAGTCCTACGCTTGTATATTCCCATGCCACGCTGTGTGAACACTTTATCTCCCAATACATCCAGATCGTCTAAATTGACATGCCAATTCTCTTTATAGACCAATTCATATTCATCATCATAAGTGTTTGGATTCGACAGAGGAGTCACGTATAGCTCTGTCGAGGGTTTCTCCTTCATGATGCCGTAGACATGGGTCACGTTCGTTCCAGGTCCGAGTAAGAATTTCGGTGCCGGGTATGATTTAGTCCATGTGATGCTCGCATGAGGATACACCTTGGCAATATGCAGTGCTGTAGGAACGACTCCACACTGATGAAACACGCCCATGAAAATCGTCATGACGGTGTTGTACACTAGCCATGCCGTCCAAAATTTCTTGGTGATTCTCTTTGGTTTCATGGCTGCAAAGAACAAAGCTATGCAAGGTAGCAAAAATCGTGCCTCTTGATGAGGCGCAATCGAGAGGGCGAGAAACCCAGACAACATGCTCGCACCGTAAATGTTCTTTTGTAGTCTCGGAAGAAGCAAGATTCCAGGCCCGAGCAGGACGACTATATTGATGATATGGCTGTACCGTGGATGGATTCCATGTTCAGCCAAGTTGCTTGGACTAATGTTGTAGACCAAGTTGTTCCATATAGTGAAGACACCTTGATCCCATGTCAGCAAGGACAGCCAAACACCCGTATAGTACAGCGTGTCGAGATAGATAAAGACGAAACCTTGTACAGAAAACGTAAGCAATGCGAATGCATTCATCTGGATCTGATCTTCGTCCGGGTACCACTTTTGCTTCTGAATGTCCCACACCAACATGGCCTTTGCTCGGACAAACGCGAGTGGCAACATGAATGTACCGAAAGTGACCCTGGTAAACATTCCGAAACAAGCTAGAGGACCCATCAAAAGTGATGAATCAAATCCTTGAGCTGCATACAGAGTACCTAGCACCCAAATTGTCTCCCAGGAGTTCGAAAATGTGTGGGTGTGGTATGCTAGCGTGGTATAACTGCTCGCAAACAAGAGCATTACGATCTGATTATTCGTAATGGCAAACAGTAACAAGTCCATTATGAGAGTAACAAAGAACTGCTGTAGTCGTAGTGTATAGAAGATTGACGCGCTCGAATCAGTCGCTGAAAACATGTACAGATGGTACAATAGCGGTGACTGAAACAGATAAATCGGGACAATGGACCTTATGGGATGACTGCCTGTGAACTCCCAAGTCCTGATTGTCGACCACTGATAGACATCTCCCACAATCACTTCTGAACCTTGGAACATTTCATCCGGATGTATGTAAGATTTCGACACTGCTACATAGAGTCTCAATAGCACCAAGGTCAAGTAAATCGTCCAAAATCGTTTCACCATTTGCGATATGTGTACTGAATGGTCACAAAACTATGGTCATGTTACCCTCGATTGTCAACTCTGTTGCAGTTACAGTAATGGAGGATTGTATATTTTGCCGGCCACGAAATATGATCCCTAGAGTGTGGAGACGATGGGGATTGAGCGGATTACGGATGAGAGGAATCGCGGGAAGGAGAGAAATTTAAAGTTTTCGTCGAGCTCCAACTCGCGCGAATCAGCCACAAAGTTTGTTTCGTTCGTTTGTGCAGATGCTCCGCCCGAACAGATGTACTTGTAACTGAATACTTCTATATCCTCTCGTTATCCCTCGTCCTGTATAGCTCAAATCTATATATCCTACTACGCGATGGAATATCCGTCCGTGAAAGACGAGCGAAACATCTGGCAGCTTTAAAAGTCAGCGGACAACATACATATCAATGCCTGACGACATACAGGACGACCTCCAAGAAAAGTCTACTCAAGCAACAATCTACCACGCCCTCGAAGACAAGATCCAGAAGCATCACACCTTTGGTTTCCTTCAATCCGACTCTATCCGCGGCTCACCTGCGACGAAATACGCAGCCACCCCTCAAGACGCACTCGCCGCACGACTCGTCACGACGAGCGACGCTATACCCACTCCACCACCCGACACGAACCTGCCATCGAGTGATTTACTAGATGCCATTCACGGACACACCTCCAACCTCTTTACTCTGGACTTTCCTCGTGCTTTGCGCGGCATGGACGAGTCTGCCCTTCTCTTACTCGGCGTCATTGTCGAGGAACTCGTCGACGAAGTCATCGGCACTCAAGGCCACTTGATGCTTCAAAAATATCCGCAAAAGTCATCACCAGAAACTGGCACTCATTCTAACTTGTCTTTTAGTACTGACGCTCACGAATACGAGTCTGAGCAAGTCGAAGAATTCACGTGGATCAATCCCAAACTCGACAGCAGCATTGCTACGGGAATTGAGCCTGAACTGTCAAGAGAGAAGCTTAAACGCAAACTTGATCAAGACGACCCTAAAAAACGAAAGCGCACCAAGAAACGCAAAGTCAAGTGAAGTACGCATCACATCATGATTGGATAGTAGAAGATTGTAAGACTCTGTCCTCTTAGCTAGTGATTTGTCAATACTGGTCCGCCAACTGCAGCAGCTGTTGGACAGCTTCACAGTGTCAGATAAAGTTCTTGTACTGATCACGAGTTGGAAATAAACAAGCTCTCGAAATCGCCCAGCGAGACTGCAGCGGGTTATAGTGCTCGGCGGACAGCGAACCGAGGAAAAACTTGACAGTCAGTCACTTCAAGAAACACACTCAGATGTTTCCAATGCTGTATATATCGTCCCTTCCCTTTACATATGATACTATGTACATTATGTTCTACATTGTGCTTCAGATTGTGTCTTGGACCAAATACAAATGGCTAGTATAGTTTTCGACGCGCTTGATGTTCTTTCACAGTAGAATAATGCGTCCACCGACCGAGAACTTTGCATCGTGTCGAGATAATCTTATCGAGTGACCCGACTTAGACTTGGCAGAACGAAAGACTCATTTCATGGTATGAATCCTCCATGCCTGTGCCGGGAGCGGCTGCGAAGCTGTACACTCCACATTGGTTATTTGGTTACAAACCAGCCCTTCAAAAATGATGACCTTCTGGGTCTGGCACAAAAGGTACGTTGTATGCTGCTGTATGATATGCGACATCTTGACGATCGTCATACATGGTAGAAATTTGCGAGTAAGGGCTTACATCACCCACTCGTTGAGTGCCGATGGCGGCAGCTTGGGAGTAATTCGACGTTGGTATTTGGTTGACAAAAGCGCCGCCCAAACCGGGCGATTGGTGTTGATCAAAGTGATAATGTGAAGTGTTCGAATGTCTTCGAGCTTTGGCTTTCGGAAAACTCGAGCTGAGAAGAGGTGCAGTCATGTCGTACCGAGGCTCCGTCCACGCACCGATTGCGTTGGGCACGACATTCTGATGAGTGCCGCTAATGGAATCCGCAGAAAGCGGCGCCTGAAAACTGACCTGAGATGATCGAGCTGATACTTGTGACTGATAGTATGTCTCCGAGATGGGGGACTCCGATGCATATCGAGGCCCTACAGCTTGAATGGGAATGTGAGATCGTGAAGGACTGGTCTGATAATGGGGCTCAGGACGTATAGTGAGAGGTTGTCTTTTCATCCGATTCATGGCAGAATTGAAGTACTCATCGGCAACTTGTGGTGGAAGCTTAACCCACTCCTGTATATCATTCTCAGACACATGGCTGACCTTACAAAGCCAAGTTCTTAGAAGGGCGTTCTGTTTTTCGACGACTCTAGCGGTCGCTTGCATCTCTTGCGTTGCAGCTATTCCGCCCTTCTCATAATGTCGTATCTTTTCCTCAAGAGTCGCTATGTAGTCCAGTCGTCGAGCTCGCGATAGTCTTTGATTGTCTCTCGCGCGCGCGTTTCGCTCCTCTTTCGATGTCATCTTCCTGATTGTATAGCTATGGTAGTCTTATAACGTCTTCCCAAAGTGACGATTTCAACCTCCAATCGATGAGCGGTTAATTAGTTCGCAAATATATGGCCGCAGCACAATTTTCGATGTGCTATAGCTGTATTACTGCTGACGTGAGCATGCATTTACTGTTGTCCATGGCATTTATGCATTTCAGAGTTCTAGAAATCGATGATACCTCCAGATTCCGCATAACAACAACATGTACAAATCCCATAACACCCAGAGCAGTGTGTCATGACATTTGAGTAGTCGCAAATTTCAAAGACATCAAGTACATCTGCGAATGCCTCAATCGGCGTGGCGTAAAGCCCCCCGACCATTTCTCCGACCCCCTCTAAAGGCGTCCCCGACATGTCATTGCCCCTCCTGCCATCTAAGATTGGCAGTGAGCTATCGTGGCGATGGTGCCCAGACGATATAAGAAGTTTTTCGATATTGAGGAAACAAGGCATATCCAAAATGCCCAGGTGTACGGATCTGATGAGTAATTCGTGATTTGACCAACTTGCTGAGTCGAGCGGGTCCAACATGGAAACTGGTTCGCCGCGGTGCTTCGAGCTGTTTGTTCTCAGAGAGCAAGATATAAATCCCGCGGAAGTGGTCACTTCATCTGAATATGGTGTCAGTGACCGAGACCGCGTTCTTGATTGGTGTGTCAAGCTGCCAAACGCCGCGGATCGCTCGGACGCATGTCACCCGCGAATGGGACCCCACTCATTGTGAACGCACGGTCGCTGGCACAATGCTTACACAACGGCTACGTTCAGCCATAAACTGGCAACCACTGCTCGCAGCTCGCCGAAGAGCGAAAGAAGTTTGGTATCTTCCAGAAACCCTTGAGTCTGGTAGCTGTCGGCGCCTCGGTACTGCCAGTGCCACAAGACCATGAGTATGGAATCACATACAGGAGCCTACAGTGGTAAAGTGGCTTAGAGCAACCGAAGCATTGTCGGCTTATGCAATCTGACCAGAGATACCGCCCACTTTCTTGAACAGGTCGAGAAAGGCACGACCATGATAGTTTGACCTCAAGCGTTCGTATACTTTGAAGTCATACCATGTCCAGAACTCGTCATCCTCGACATAGATGTGAGCGTAGAGAGCCGTCTTGCCTCCACATTGTGCTACTAGACGCTGCAATTGTCTGTTAGCATAGGGCAGTCCATCGACTACGCCATAGAGACCGATATTCAAAACCTGTTCATGTGCACCACTGACAGAAAACATTGAGCCCGATCCATTTTTGACTGGACACAGCCACATGTAGTCGATGTTGTGCAGGATGGCCCAATCAAGGACGACATTTGCCTTGGAACACGGAATATCAACGTCTTGCAACATAGCTGTGGTCTCTCTGTCGATGTCATTCAAAAGCATCGCGACCTTGTAAAGTGTAGCTGTGGTGAGAAAATGATTGAGGATGCCCGTCAGAAGAGGTCTCTCGAGAATGTATCGTAAGGGAGGAAGCATATGCCCGAGAGCCATGATTCCCCAAAACTTCGCTCAGTCAGCATACTTCTATAATTCATTCAAGACTAACCCCTCCTCGATCGTACCGGAAGAGGTACTGCAGCGTTGGCATAGACTCAACATACTGTGTGTTAGAGTTCTTCTCGATGCTAGATGCAACAAGTTTTGAACGAGCGATTGCTTCTACATGTTGGAAGAAGAATGGCGAAAATGCAGTCTCATTGTATTGCGCACCGACGACATTCCCTACTGGTGTAGCATCAACACAGCCTGCGAACATGGCCACGATGCCAATGTTTTTAATGTACATTGCATCGACAAGTCGCTCCGAACCCTTCCAGTTCCAAGAACCGTCCAGGTCGCAGGGCATATTTTTTGTCGCATGCAGAAAGTCTTGTAACTCCTTACATACTGTATAGCGAATGCGTATAGTGTCAGCTGCGTCCTCAAGGCGGATTGTCGCTGCAACCACTAATGCGAGACTTCCATTTGAACCGGGGACATGAGTCCAAAGTTCAGGTACGGAGTCGGAGGAGACCACAGATCCATCGCCAAGGACTAGCGTGGCCTCGAGCACTGTTTCATCAAAGGCACCATTTTTCCAACTACTGCTTTCGATTCCAATTCCTTGAATAGCGCCACCTATCGTGATACTCTTGAATTCAGGCACAACAAGTGGAAGCAAGCCATGGGCCAACGTCGCTCTACACAAGGACTCAAAGGTCACACCAGCCTGCACCGAAGCTGTTTTATTGACTTTATCGATAGCCAAGATAGAATTCAAGCTCGCAACATTGACACCATGGTGTCCTTTTTTGTATGCTGAAGATCGAGCAGAGTGACCATGACCAGGCTTTCGCTTCAAAACTACTAGTTTGTGTTGTTCGTAAGCCCGCTTGACTTGAGCTGCAATCTCCTCTACTTCGCGATCATGAATAGCTCCATGTTTGAACTTTTCGCGCTTATTGGTGGAACTTCTCTGCGACGGTCTATCGAATGGACTCCAACTCGAAAGTAGGACGAGTGGAAACTTTGCAAGTGCTATAGATAATTCGTAGCATATCGAAAATATCAATCGAACAGTGTAGAGCCACGACATCGAATTTAACGGACACGATTGGTCTTGCCGGAAAGCTACGGATATTCTACCGCATCATTATGACGAATGGACTACAAGGACTTCCGTTGTAAGCCTGGTATAAACGACACCATGTGGATATCATCACGACGGAGGTCGAGTACGGTAAGTGGAAGATTGTGGAGCATGTAAGCCATGGTAGTAGAATACCTTGGTACATTCAACCATGTTCTAAAATTTGATCTGAACATATATGACATTCACAACAGAACAATATCGGTTTCATGGTGTAGTTGGTTATCACATCTGCTTAACACGCAGGCGGTCTGCGGTTCGATCCCGCATGAAATCACTTTTTAAGTTGTGGGTTCGTTCCCGCACGAAATCATTTTTTGAGTTTCAATGACAATAGAATAATTGATATATGGAAAGCCCGTGGCTCATCAGCCTGCTAAGACACATACATGTACATATCTCGGTCGTCTTTCATGTACTTATCCTGTATTGTGCGCGGAATAATTGTTCTATGTATAATGGTACGATTTAGACCATTTTCGACCCACAATGGTTATAATTTTCTCTACACTAATGTTGGATGATTATCCTCAATCGGAGTGGGAAGCTCATGGCATCAAAGCTTGCGGTAGGTTTGAGGTCACGCCTCCTCAACAATGGACATCTTTATCAACATTCAGAGCAAATCCGCACTCGGTATCACGCATCAATTCAGGTCTAGTGTGATCCAATTAATTCGATACAGCACAAAGGGACAACTTGAATTCAAAAACCAACCTCGTGAAATTACAGAAAACTTGTTAGTAGGACGAGATGCTCGTGATGAATATACATTAGCATTAATGATACTATAAATCGTCTGTATACAATCCAGTAAATCACGTCAATATACAAAACATGCCGAGCGCCAAATGAAGAAACATGAAAAAAGACTCGTCAGTGCATCTACAAGGTCAATCCTAGAAGGAATCCCACCAGACAAGTAATCCAAAACAAGACTCCAATAGCCGTGGCCAACTTTTTGATTCTTCTGACGCTCAGGAAAGTCTGTCGATCAGGACTGGCAAAGGAATCAATCTTGCCGCTCGATCTGAGCATCGGAACATGCAATGCTTCGTCAAAGACGCCGCTCGCGAGGACCAAGAGAAGAGGAGGAAAGAAGAGGAAGCAGACCAGTAATGCCCAATATATTTTGACCGTGTCCGATGTTCGAGCGTATGATGCATTCTCCGGTGATGGTTTATCCGTCGTCAGAAACGGTGGTTGATTGAGATGGAATGGCAGCAATCTCGACTGACTAGAGTCCTTTTGATGCGTCTTGGCTTTGAAAGGTCCTGACGCAGTTGGCCTTGGTATCGTCTTTAGAAAGGGTGGAGAAAGCGTGGCGTATTGATTGTCAGGGTCGAGAGGGTCCTCGCTGCCTGCACTCTCATTGCTCACGACTCGCACCATACGACGGGCTTCCAGTTCTTCGAGCGTTCGTGGTGCTCGTGGTTGCAAGGCTTCTGTCTCGGAATGACGAGGCGGCAGATCCGGCACTGGGGGCAAAGTGCTCGGCGGCCGTCGAGGTTCATCGTATAGTTCGTCCTCGTAGTCTTCAATAATCTCCAGACTGATGCTCGAATCTAGTCTATTCCATACCTGAGGGCCATTATTACGTTGCAAATCGAGGTCGAAAGCAAATTCATCAGTTTCTGGCGACGATGAGTTTGCTGCTGTGATGACAGTCTGAGTGCGAGAATTATCGTGGACGAGTGGCCGAGCGACGTCTTTGTATGAGTAGCTCTTGCCTAAAGTCTGTGTCGTGGTCGTAGTTGTAATAATACGATCGGCCTTGGTACTTGGGCGCGGCATGGTTTCGTGATACTGACTGCGATAGTCGTAAGTTTCTTTCAGTATGGACTCTCTATTGACAGAGGAAATTCGGTGCTCGAATGGAGCTGCATGGTCGTGAACAGGAAACCAGGCATTTTCCTGGTTGCCGGAATGTTTACGCATACTCCACTGCTTCGCGTGTATCTTTGCATCCAAGTCCTGGATGGCGTTGTGGCCAGGTGGTGCCCTCGACTGGTTGCCAGATGTCGGATAGAGGGATCTGGTCGCCATCTCCAGTATGTATCGCTGCTCAGAAACTTTAGAAGCGTGGCCGTCGTATGGTGGAGCAAACAAAGTAGCTGGGTCACTGACCTTTGAAGATTTGTCTATGACTATGGGGCGATTCGCATCTTGATGACGGGCGAGTGTTGTGTATATGGTCTGTGCGAATTGTTTTGGTGCAGATGTCAAGTGGACAGAAGTCGCAACGGTTGCACTCGATTGCTGATTGGTGGATGAGATGTTTTTTGTGTAACCGTTCGGAATGTTTCCATCAGCCAATCAGATCTCTGTATCATTGACTCTCTCCACATTGCCCGATAATGAAAGAAGAGAGTCCTCGCAATTGTATTGATTAACAATGTGTCATGCCTGCAACTATGCTTTTGTACAATGCCTGATCATGATGTGGATGATGATAATGATATCCTCAGTCCATATGCCAGTAGCTCGGCGCATCAGTGCTTCTTCTTGTTCTTGTTCTTGACTGCCAATTCGCCTTTGCCTAGGGATACTTTGACCTTGGACACTCCAACGGGACTGACCAGCTCTTGGTCCTTGAGTCCTTTCATCAGCTCCCGCTCTCTTGGCCAGAGTGCTTCCTTGTCCTGAGCACTCTCATCGACGGACGCGCCGACCCAGCTCGCAAGCACACTTTTCAGCGCTTTGCTCTTCTTTGTCGCTCCTGGTTGCAACTTGCACTTGTACTTGAATTTGCCCATCGCGCCGTAAGGTGCACAAGTTGGGATGGCTTCCAAAAGCACATCCCCAGGTAGCGGCTGAGAGACGAAGATGTCGAGTGGTGTGACTTGCTCTTGTTCCTCTTCGTCAAGCTGCGTGATGCCTTCATCTTTCAAAAGTTGGGCAACCTCTGGATTTGCTCGGGTCTTGGGCTTTGTTCTAGAGTCTGCTGCAGGCTTACGTGTATCTGCCACCTCCTTTTGCTTTGCACCTTCGTCCTCGCTGGCAAAGGTCGTGTCGTCCTTTTTGATCTGTATGCCAAGTAATTTCTGGGCAAGTAATTTATCGTCCTCGTCCTGATCTGCATACTTTGCCATCTTTTTCTTCTTAGCTTTCTGGCCTCGTGTCAGCTGTTGTTGTGGTTGAGTCTTCTCTGTCGACTTCGACTTTAGTACTGATTCGGGCTTTTGTTGCTTTTGCTGTTGATCTTTGTTCTCCAATTCGTTGGCGATCTGTGAATCGTCTTCGGATTGTGCCTGAGGCGTCACACCTGTCTGCCGTGCCTTGCGAGCCTCTCTACGATCCTTCGCACTCATATGTTTTGCTTTGCCAGAAAATTGTCCACTGTCCTCAGTCTCCGAGACATGGCCATATTCTTCTAGTGCGTATTTATCCTCATCTAGAGCAACATCTTGTCCCGCCGTCGTGTTGGCAGTTTCCGTGGTAGACAAAGGTTCTGCATCGAGCAAATCAGACTTTTCTGGTTCTTCCTTGAGCTCTGGCTTTAGAACTTCTGGCTTTTGTAAATGTTGAGCGACTTCTTTCTCATCGGTCGAGACGGACTCTTTGATAGGCAGCTCGTCTTCAAACCTACGATCTGCCTCGATGCTGTTCAGCTTGGCCTTGATGTGACGATCACGGGAAGCCTCATCTACCACATAGAGCATACCGTACCCAAGCTCTAATTTGGCCGGAGGTAAGAAGTTCTTCTTGCCGCGGATCATGAAGGATCCAGTAGTCAGATATTCTCCGGTGGGCGCAGTCTTACTGACTTGATCATAATTGACATACCAAGCAGAGATGACCATTTTGGAATCCCAAGCTTGAGATGTAGCCACGGAAAGTGTTCCTGCTTGAGAAATAGTTGATGGTGGTATTGGCTGGTCTGTGTGAGTATTTTTGATGATGACAGAGGATGCGCCATTCAAGTCAGCATGAACATAGATGTCACCTTTGCGGAAATGTCTGCGAAATAAGAGTTCGTTTTGTTGAGCATCGTGGCCTCCAAGGACCAGGTATCCCTCCGAGGAGATGAACCACAGAAACTTCTCGAACCAATATACCTTTCGAATCTGCCTCATCAAAGATTTCTCCGAATTGAGATTCTTCCTTAGATCCTTCTCGATCTTTTGTTGGGTTGATCGCAATGCTTTTTTAGATGACTGCAGAGTCTTGTCTTCCTTGGTCAGTGCAGTTCGTCGTACTGCATAGTATTGACGAGCATTAGCATAAGCTGTCTGCGACAGATCAACGTCTATTTCAAGTGTTTTGATTTCTCTTTCCTTTCTGATTACTGGAGTACTAGATTGCTTCGTGGCTTTAATGCTTTGCCCAGCTCCTCCAGCGTCTGATTCTGGCTCGGAGTCAGGGTCTGATTCAGACTCGGAATCGGTATCCTGAGTAGAGTCAGTCTCGTCTCCGCTATCAGTATCATCTTGGTCTTCGTATAAATCATCAAGATCAGGCACATTGACAGTGATCTTGTTGTCTTGCAACTTTAGTGGTAGCTTGATGATCTGCGCTACGGTGTTTCCCTGTCTTGCCTCTGTCTTGATGAGCCTCTCCATATCGACCCAGTCCATGCCTTGCTCCAAGAGATTGTTCACTGCATTGATGGCCTCATCGATTATGCCTTGGGAGCCCTCCAAAGAAGCAGCCTTCTTCGCAGAGGTCTCTTGTGTCGCGACCAAGCCGTCAATCTTCTTCTGATGCTCGTCTTTTGAAGCCTGTATACGTTTCTCTGCAAGTGCCTCTTGTGTTCGTATCCTCTGCTCCAACTTTTGTGATTCTATCGATGAGAAGAATTTATCAACACAGGTATTATACGTCTCAAATTCGATCGTCTTGAGCGTTGTGTTTTCGACAACCTGGCGTGGCAAGAACGGCTGGAAGTCATCATATACTTCGTGCTCACCTTCCACTTTGGCGATGATATAACCTGGAATTACTTGGTTGCAACGCCTGACAATATCATCCGCGGTTTCCAAGGCTTTCAGCAGTGACTCGAACACGGGCCCTTCTGTGGACAGTTCGCTGATTGCACTGCCGGGCTTCAGTCCCGCTTCCAGTATAGAGTGCTCTACAAGAGCCGCACCGTACTGTGAGAGGTTGGCTGCGAGAACTTTCTTCAGTGTTCCTGCACCCTTCTCTTTTTTCTTTGATGCTTTCGCCTTCTTTGTCTGCAAAGCGTTTCGCGGGGCATCATCCTCAACTTCATCGTTATTGAGCGCGGGCATACTGGAGGTAGCATTCTTAATGACATCCAACAGTTTGCTTCTGGAGATGGGCACGAATTCGGTAACAACTCGTCGCTCAAAGTCATACGTCTCGCCCACAGAAACTTTTTGTCCTTCATCTTCCCCGACAACTCGCAACAAGGAAATAATCTTGTGGTAACCATCGGTAAGGATAACATTGCCACCGGCATAAAACTCGAGAATGATATGGTACGATCGCTCAGGATCAGCATTGTTCTCTCCGCCACCAAAGGTCAAGACCAGCACTCGATCTGTTCCCAGTTGTTTCGCGTGCGTAATTCTCCTCGTACGAACGTGTTTTCTAAGCTTTGCGCAAAAGTTCGAAGGTGTCGTGGCTGTTTCTCGAGAATAGTCTGTCAGATGAACTCTGTACCCCGACTCGATGAGTACATTGTGTTTCTCTCCTTGTTTGGCAAACTTGAGCAGGAATGTCCGGGAGTTGATATCATAGATATTGGCGAGACGTGTTCCTTGGAGTTTCTCATTGATCTCGCCCGTTGTAGCTTTGAGATCGAGAGATGAGAATCTTTGCTTCATCGATGCTCGACTCTAGGAACGATGATGTTATTATACACGGACAAGAGGAGAGAAGTATCGAAGACACCTCGAGGAGTGGAAGAAGTAGGATGACTTTGTAGGAGGAAGGTGAGACGATGACTTCAGCGCCGCTCCTGCCAAAAAAACTTTAGATCCGATGTTTTGCCTCTCAAACTTTACGAAATGTATCGAAACCACTTCTACTGTACATCCTAGACGTATCTCTGCAGTTGACATTGATATCAAGCGAGTCTCGAGTACATCAGGACCCGTGAAGAGCGCTATGGAGACCAGGATCTTGCAAGTCTCCGCTTCCGATGTCAAGTTCACGCCTTGCGCAAACAATACTCATCCATTCGACGATCCGCAACTGGAAATGGAAGAACCCACAAGGTCGAGGATAGCAGAGGCCTCACGTCTACTCAGAGATCAGAATGCCATTTCATTCCCGACCGAGACGGTATATGGCTTGGGAGCGAATGCGCTTTCGTCAGAAGCAGTATCCAAGATTTACGCAGCAAAGAATCGACCAGCAGATAATCCCCTCATACTACACATCTCTTCCTTGAAATCTCTTCGACGATTACTTCCTCCTTCACAACCCATACCAACCATTTATACTCCTCTCATCGACAAGTTCTGGCCAGGACCACTCACAATTCTGCTTCCACTAGACAGTCGCCATTCAGGAATCAGCCACCTGTGCACCAACGGTCAATCCACATTCGCAGTCCGTATGCCTTCTCATCCACTCGCTCTGGCTCTCCTACACACGTCCGGACTCCCTCTCGCCGCCCCCTCTGCAAATACCTCGACCCGTCCCTCTCCCACCACGGCTCAACACGTCCATCACGATCTCCAGGGTCTCATTCCCTTGATCCTCGACGGCGGCCCTTGCTCCGTCGGTCTCGAAAGTACCGTCGTAGACGGCTTCATCGACCCCCCACAAATCCTTCGCCCGGGCGGCTTATCCATCGAACAAATCCGGTCCGTGCCAGGATGGGAGAAAACGACCCTCTATCGTCCCGACACCACCGTCACCACTCAACTGCCTCCTCGGACACCGGGCATGAAGTACCGTCACTACTCGCCCACCGCCAAGATTATCCTATACGAACCGACCGCTTCTCGACCAGACCTCGAGACGTTGCGTGAGTCTGGCACGAGTACTGCGGCCATGGCAATCTGTCGCACCAGACTCTGGTCCTCGGACCTGGCTCGCTCAATCGACGAGACTGTCCTCGACTGTCCCATGGGCACCACCGGACTCGAAATCTCTCAAACGTTGTTTGCACTCTTGAGAAGCCTCGATGACCGTGGCGTCAAGACAATCTTGATGGAAGGCGTGTCCGAGGACGACGAGGGGTTGGCCATCATGAACAGAATGAGAAAGGCAGCCACCGTGATTGTTCATTAGAGAGGATCTCGTACGATGAGTGCAAACCACGGCATTGAGCATGTTAGCATTTGCATGGTCTTTTAGTATAGGTATTTTGTATATATACAATGCTACTTGACTTGTACATTAGAAATGCCGGAATAATGTATATCTCTCATGCAGCTCAAATCCTGACATGCATGGCATTCCGTATATGCTCGATTTTCCGGACGAGTTCGGTCCGATCTGCCAACTTCATCAATTCTGTCTCTCCGCTCGGATCTTCCCACAGAATAGCGGGTGATTCTGGCTCTAGACCCTTGGATATGTCACCCAAATATTCCGGTTCAAACACGATCCTGTATAGCCGCACCTTGGTTCCTCTGCCCACCATGATGAAGACTTCGATCTCTGATGTGCGAGACACACCGGCCATGTACTTGAACATGGCTGTGATCAGTGCCTTTCCCGCTATCCGTGCCTTCATGTCCTCCGTCGTCGTGTGAAAGGAGACGGCGTCGATGATGAAGAAACGATGATTCAATCTTGCATTGTGGACATTGACTTCCGGACCGATAATCGATGTGTCGACATACTGTGCCAATTCGCATGATTCTGCAATCTTGTTGGACGAGTAATTGTATCGATATCGGAAGCATGAGAAACCCAAAAAGTCGAGAATCTGTCGAATTAAGTTCTTTGATCGTTGAATATTGAAGGCATTTCTGTCGACCGTGTGTATCTTGTACAAAGAATCCGGTATTGATCCTGTCACAAAGTCGTGTTTAACTCCAGGAGTATCGAGAAGCTCAGATAAGCTGAGGTCGGGCAAGATGACACTGTTTTTCCTCGAATCTTCGGTAGGCTTGAAGTTGGGCGCCTGTCGTACTTTCAGATTATATGTGTTTTCAAAGCCCATGAACAATTCCCATTTTGACTCTGAGAACTTTTGTTCTGGAGCTTTGTGCGATATCCTGCACTTCTTGGCATGCCGCTTGCCCCATGTCTTTTGCGTCCACGCTTCTATTATCTGATATCATCAGCACTTGTAGACCTTTCGAGGTTCGAGTGACCTACATCATCACCACTATGTGCGCCGATAGTCAAAGAAAGAATGACTCGGTCATCTCGCATCCACGGTAACTTCGTACTGTTGAGTACCATGGTGGAGAAGATATCCTAGAATTATAGATTCGTCGCAAAGAAAGTGTCACAAGTCGTAGAGAAGGACTGCCTTGATCTTCTTGAGGACGAGTACAAATCCAAGAGCTACGGTTGTGTAGAACTGTTGTTTAAATGATTGTCGGATCTGGAAAAGCATGCTTGGCAGGTTCTGCGTCAGAGGCTGAACTCACTTCGGCAGTCAATTCTTTCGCTGTGGAGCCGAATAATTTTGTCTTTCGTCCATACGGTAGAAAAAGTCCAAATCACGTCGAACGCTCTCATCAGCTGCTAGAGATAGACTTCTCCTTTCATGAGTCGTCTAGCACTCCTGACCACTGTCGCAGTCACTCCGCTAGGTCCATCGAGTGATGCTTGTACATCCAAGAATCCTGTAGGGTGGTAGATACGCCTGCCGGAGGTCAAGCTGTGAGCTATGCTACCTTTCGAAGACATGGCAATTGCTAGCGACAGTCCGATCGTTACAGGAATCGCCTTGTGTGGTGTTCCCATGGAGAGAGTTGTGGCTCTGATTCCCAGCTCGTTTTCTGAGCATTTTTGCAACAAGCATATCTTTGGTATTGTCATGTATTTGGTCGCCTCAACCGTATCCTTAGCAATTCCCATCTGCACAGTAGCAGCAAGACGGATCTTTTCCAACATCATAAGATCATTGGGACTCAGGTGTAAGGTGTTCATAGACGAGTGTTCGAGCGGTAAATCTTGTGCCCCACATAGCACTGCAGGATTTGGTCCATCAATGAGACTAGCACGAACGACATGTCCAGCGACTTTAATCTCATCAGTCTGGTATTCTGTAGGCCACAATTTGCCGGTCTTTGTACCACCGCAATCGAGATACTCTGTGGCAACCTTGACGCCCAGGCCATCGACACCAGAAATCTCGTAATTATCAGTCCAGTCAACAGTACCATTACTTTCGGGAAAATGTGTCGAGATCTTTTTCAGAGTGTTCTGATCATGTACGACAACTGACAATTGTCCAGCTTGTTCCTGCTTAGGCTTGACCAAACCCTCCTCCACAGCAAAGAGTGGGACGGCAGACATGAGATTACCACAAGTTCCATGAAAGTCGACTGATGCATCGCCAACACTGACCTGGGCAAAAGTAAAGTTGACCGCTCCCGCCTCTGAAGACTCTCCGACAATACAGATCTTTGATAAACTTGATATACCCCCTCCCATACCATTAAGCTGTCTTGAATGAGAGCACGGTGAACCCATGATCCGCCTGAAGATCTCGGGCCATATTGACCTGTCCATTGGCAGATCGCTTTCTTTCAAGAAGATGCCCTGGTAGATCAGTCAGTGATCTGCGGCAAACGGAGCTCGATTTACTTTCGACGTTTTTCCACGCATATACGTCGCTCGTATAGTCCTTGGAACAGACATTTTAGATGTATTTGTGCACTTAGTACATTCACACCATTTTTGACAATTGTTCAGCCCTTGACTATAGCATTGTTGATTTGGGATCTTGCATATGAGAGAGCCCGTTGCACAAAGGATATATGGACCTGTACGTGCTACTCTTGTAGATCGACGGAGGTTCTATTAAGATTCCACATCTCAGTAGTGTTCTTCGGCCCCGCTGTGTTTGGACAGTATTTCAATCCCGGCACTAACATAACGCAAACCAACAACAATCAGATTCGTGCTACATAGTTGAATCGGCTGTGGTCTATATACAAGGTCCATGTATTTGTGTGTCTTGTATAGCAGATACAACAAAACCTTCAACCAAGAATGCTGTTAATTTCCTCATCAGTGCAAACACAGCTAGAGAGCTATACTTTAATGCTACAGGACAATTGACAGCAACAAACATTGGAATGCCTGATTTTAAGGATACTTGTATTACCAGTCATGGTGCTTGTCAGGCACATCACGAGACAGTCGCCATAGACTATCGTCGAGACCTGTTGCCTCGATTAACCCAGGTTCTGCGGATCATGTGCTACTATGCTTCGCAACAGTGCTTGCTGAGTGCGCTTTTGCAACTGAGTCGGCACGACATTCACATGTCTTCTAGTGGTTTGTAACGAGCAAACCTCTGACCAGTGAGGGTGCTAGAGACACACTGGAAGACATCTTGGTTCGATCCACTACCTAGTTGATCAGTGTTGCTCGGTATGGTGAGGTGCACGACGCTCATGTCAGTATTTTTTGACAAGAGTTGTTTTCAGTTGCACACATCAACGTCTAATTAAAATAATCATCACGATGAGAGTCGCTCCCCTCAATAAGTCTTACCTTTTCGTGTACACATCGAGGCTGCCGAGCTTCCTCAAACAGACAATTGTGAAAGAAAGCCTGGACCATGGCTTGGAGACTCTTCGCGTTACGCATGTGATGTTGCTGTAATAATCACTGTACATTGTCAGAAGTGGTTTGACAGAGTATTCGCTCAGATCCGGTTTTATCTTCAGTGTGCATAAGCAGGTAAAGCGATGGATAAACATCATAGCGAGTCGTAGCACCTACCAGTTGTCCTTTATTGTATCGTACATACAAGTATCCGAAATATGGCTAGACTTGTAGTCCTGCTGATCCAGTCAGAGTCAGTTTATTGTGATTTGATATAGCTCAGTGATTCCAAGATTTTTGTCGACATATTGATTCAGGTCTACTATCTTTCGGTACATCATTGCCGAATTGACTTACAAGATTGTTCTCTATACATCTTGTGTATGTATTGTGTACGCCCGACCAGTAGCTGTGAGATTCGGAACTATCATTGCCTTTGTAGATTTCCGCATAATAGGAGATCTCAATCTTCTCCCATGACGAAAGTAACAATTGCGACAACAGCCTCGTCCTATACAAGAACACAACCAAATCTGGCTGAGAGGTGTTTGTCGATGTACAACTCAAGTTGACTTGTGCATACCAGAAATAGGGAGTTTGAAGGAGATTTTACAATTGTTCATCAGTGTGGGAATCGAAAGATTAAGCACACTGTGAGCACATGTTTTCACTGAAGAGTGCAGCCTCAAATTCGTGCGTGCGAAAGCAGGCTATGTTGAATACACGCAGAAGAGTAGAGCAGACTTGGCTATCACAAGACATCATAAGAATCAATTGCCACTACATATGCATTGATGAGAATAGACTAGTTAGATCTAATCTAATCCTGGAAAAGTACAGGCAAGAACTTTGACAAGTCAGCCTTTCCCTTTCCTTCGTCGATCTTCTTGTGCTCAGATCCGGCAAATGCTTTGTGGTATGGGTTGAGTCTGAGAGCAACAGACTTGTTCTTAAGAGGGTTCTTCTTCTGAACGTGCTTCCTTTTCTCAGTTGGGTTACCCTTTGGCTTCAGGACGGACTGAATCTCGTCAGAATTGATCAATCGAGTGACGTCTGAGTTGGCCATCATGTTGGCTGGGAGAACGTATCCTGACTTCATCTCTGGTGACCAGATGCTGTCAAGCAGGCCGAATGCAGATGAAGTCCAGATACAGAATCGACCGAGGTGACCACCTGGAGCCAATTGGAGGAGGTTGAGGGTTCGAACGTTGGCAAGCTCAACTCCTGGTATGTTTCGGAAAGCTCGGACGATACCTTCGTCCTTGTCGTAGATGACAAGAGGTCCTCTTCGCTGTGTGTGACGTCTGTTTCTCAGTTTACCCTTACCAGCTCGCAATTTTCGGGAGTTTGAGACTTTGAGGACATCTCGGTGAGCTTTGTGTTCCTTAAGGAAGGCAACGGCCTCCTTGGTCTTCTTCAATGACTGGACACTGTCGGCGACAACGAGTGGGACCTCAGCGACCTCTTCGATTCGGTGACCTCGGGCGAGCACGAGAGATGGAATAGCGGATGCAGCAAGAGCAGATGCAACGGCGAATCGCTTCTGGTTCTGGTTGACCTTGAAGTGCCATTTTCGGTATACCTTGGTTGGTGCAAACATTCGTCCTCCTCTACACATGTTTCCGAATGCTGCTTGACCAGCTCGGTGAGTACCTCCTCCACTGACTCGTGGAATACGGGCAACGGCTCGACCAGTTCCCCATGACTCTGCAGAAGTCTGGTGACCAGCCTTCTCAGAGACAGCGTATGCTTGTCGCTTGTTCTTTGCCATCGAGGTGTGGACCTGGTGAACTACATCCGGTCGAATCGGTGCAGACAGAACTTTTGGGAAAGGGACAGTCTCCCCTGAACCCTGAATGGTGACAGTCGGTCGTGAAGACATGCTGGTATTAATGTGATGCCTTGTAACTGAGTGTTGTAAAGAACTAGATTTGTAGACGATTGCTTGCGCAGACGAAAAAGAACTGACTCCCGGCCACGGCGCGGGCGGGAAATGAAAAACTTTCCCTGAAGCCCAAAAAGTTGTTGGACTGCTTGGCTCATCCAATTTAGCCACAGTTCTTCCAGCAGGTGTCTAGTGTACGGTACCTTCCTGTATCAACATATCACTGCTATTGACGCGGGAATACAGTCATACGGACAGAGCACACTTCGCACTCCCTTGATGGGTATGCCTTGTGAATGTCGTGAATGATGCTCCATTGCAGCGAGCTTGGGTATTCAATTAGTCCGATACAGACGAAGAAGATTCAAAAGCGCAATTCTATGATTGTCCTTTTGACTCTTCGCGACTGCAAGTTTCTTGGCTTCTAGCACATGACAGGCTTATTCAGTACATAATGATGCTCAGTGAGTTTCATCCTGTCTTGTTTCTCGTATTTATGCTGATATTCGACAGATATATGTTTTAATTCCTGAATGTCCCTACGGGATTCTTGTTGAGAACATGTCAAACTGAATGTACACTATTACCTATCTACACTTATCGTTCTCCAAGTATGTACACAAATCGAAAACATAATCCCAGTCTCTTTTTTCCCGGAATCTTTTTGTCGTACTCTCGCTCTTGAGGTCAGCATAGTCTGTTAGACCTCTTCATAGTGACTACTGAATGGATTCTCCTCTACAAGGTTGACAGACTTGTGCCAGCTATTGCTGCCGGTTCGTGCTTGTTGATACGCCGCCAAAGTCATGATGAAGAAAGCTTGCCCCTCTGCACTAGTGCCTTTGCCGTTCAAGTTGCCCTCGTTGCCGTCCTTGCGAGCGAGTACGCAGCCACGCAGATAGCCCCAGTCATCGATTTTGCCTAGCAGCCCTTGACGCATTCTGTCAGCAGCAGCAACTTCTTTCGAGTCAGATGCTACAACCCGTAAAAATTGCAATTTGTAGATTGTATAAGCATACATTGAAGCAGAAGTGGATTCGACAAAGGAGGACGGATCATCAAGGACGAAGTGAAAGAAACCATCCTCTCTTTGGTATTTCAGGATGGTTGTTAGTGTCTGTAAGATCTTCGAAGTCAGCGCTGCAGCTTCAGACTCCCAGCCTGGAGGAAGTAATGAGAGCACGCGAACGCTACCAGCCAAAGCCCATCCATTGCCTGTTGATAAGTGCTCTGTCCGACTAGCGGCATCCTTGCCTATATCCCACGATTGTGACCACAAACCATTGTCTTTGTCTCTCAGATACTTTTCATAGCCATTTAGTTGTTGAAAGGCCTCGAAGATTAGATGGTCCTGATTCCATGACGAGCCACAAGCTACTAATGCGGGTGGCAGCATATAGAGAGCATCGACCCACAATTCCCCTGAGCGGTGTTCGAGTAGACCCTCGCTCGACCGACTCGCAGTCCTGCGAATATAGCCCACCAATGATCGGGCTGCATTCAACCATAAAGTATCGCGAGTCTGGTGATGCAGAAACACCAGGGCTTCACCTATCGCGCAGAAGTCCAAGGATGATAAGTCGATTTCGTTCAAACGGACACCGAGCCGGCCCAGATCGTCTGCGCGAGCTACCATATCATATGCCAGACCGATGATGGTCTGCACCTCCTCCTGAGCTCTCCATTCATAGAGACACTGCGCCGTGAGGGCTTGCTCCCACGAGGCACGTTGCTAAGAGAGTCAGACGACGCAATCCCAGAGCATATCTGACCACTACTTGCCATTGACATGAGCATGATTCTGGCTTTCTCCAATATTCCATCATATTCACATCCAGCAGCCATATTGACACTCGTCAGATGAGATGCCTCGAGAGATAGTTGAGGTCCAACCGTTTCTCGTCTTAGCGTGGTGAAGATCCATGCTCAAGAATAACCGGGTGCGGTGCAAGTGTGGGGGCGAGGATCGACTGTGAGGAAGGGAAGGAATGATGGGATGTCTGAAGTGGGAGCCCCTGTCAGGAAAGTCTCCCAGTAGAGACTCTTCACAATCTGGCATTGGCAGCACGGGATCTGCGACAAATCTCTCTCATGAAATCAGAAGACCTACAGTACAGTACAGTACAGTACAGTACAGTAATCTACAGCAACCAATTCTTGATGGTCTTCTCAATCATCTGGAACTGCAGCATTACGAGCTTCAATTTGCAGCTTGTGACATGTACTTCGTGCTAAAAGCTGCTTGAATCTTTTTGTGCAAGTACTAAATATCCTTGTGACTAACAGTAAGATCATATGACACTAGTCAGCTGCTGTCAGAGCAGACTACCTGTTGTGATAGTCAGAAGCTCAAGTGGTATGCTGATAGTGAATCAAGCTACAGTAGGAATTGTGTCATATCATGTAAATTTCACGTGCTTGTCAGATCGCAAACCTGCATACGTACGATACCGTACTGGCTGGCTGCGCGCAGGAGGCAACGCTGCCTGTGCGTCTCAAGCAACCAGACAGCTGACTGCTCCCATGCCACGATTCGTCCAGTTCTTCAGTACGTCGCCGCTGGAGCAAAAATCGCGCTTACTTCTCTCAACTCTGAGACAATGGACAAGCTTATTCTATTCAGCACTATGATCGTCGCCGCTGCTGCTGCGCCAATGCAGGCGAGTGGACACGGTAATGTCGTTCGATACGGTACTGGTGGTGGTATTCTCGGATTCTTGGTGTGAGTCATCAATTGCTGCTTCTTTAGTGTGCTGCCAATCGATCTTTACGATCAAGTTCTTCAAGCTTTGGCATCACAGCAGTGGTCATCTGAATGCATCGCGTTTACTGACATGTCAGGCTTCTCGTCGATGTTTACATCTTCCTCGAACTCTTCAACTCTTCTCGACCAATTGAGCGCAAGATATTGTGGGCGCTCCTCGTCTTCTTCTTCCCTGGTAAATTGCCTTGCAATCATATTGCACACGCACCGTGCCCGAAATTAAGCTAATCAATCTAGTTGTCGGCTTCCTTGCCTACTTCCTGCTCGCCGACAGGCAAAAGTACAACGATTACTCTGCCATCACCGACACTCCAGCGAATGGAGCATGAGCGTGTCTCTCACGTGCTTCAGTCACACTGGATTGCAAGACAATATGGATATCCATTATCGATCACAATATTACAGTGTCATTGAAGCTGATCATTGACACTCTATCTTGCGAAGTTTTTAGTCTAGCTCAAGAAATCGATTCAATTTCCGACGAATCATATGGAAGAAGTAGTCACAACATCGCACTTTCACCATGTTTTCACAACTTGTTCCCGGAGGTGTATTCATGGCATCCATGAAGCTGGACCCCACAATCGATGCCACGCATTGACGGCATGGTACTGCTCACGTGTATGAAGTGTAGGTACGGTAGCCAACATCCACGTTGCGATTGGAAGTTTATGATTGCAAGTTTATGGTTGTGATTATGCTTGTTGTAGAAAAGTTACCCAGCTAGACACCATCCCTGTACTAAATTTCACTTCAGTACCCACTATACGCCATTGTTGTCTAAAGGTTCTGTTGCTCGATCGAATTGACAGGTGTCGTCTGCTGATCTTGTCCTTTGGACACTGCATTCCGATCTAATTCGACCATTCGACGCGAATGAACGACAACCCTGAGCATGAACGCGACACCCCAGCCCTCCTTTACTCGCAAGAGAGCCCAGAAAGTACAGCTCACAAGTTACATACTTCCTTAGATAAGGGATTATCGAATGACGACGCGAATTTCAAGAAGGCCAATCATGGACTCAACGAGCTCAATACCGATCAGGAGGAAAGTATGTTGCTCAAATATTTGAAGGGATTTGTTGAACAGCCTCTGATTTTGCTCTTACTTGGATCAGCAGGTATCTCTCTATTGCTCGGCAATGTGGACGATGCGGTTTCGATCACTATTGCATTGATTATTGTGGTAACGGTAGGCTTTGTCCAAGAATATCGCTCAGAGCAGTCACTGGCGGCACTCAACAAACTTGTGCCGCATTACTGTAACTTGGTGCGGGATGGCCACACTTCTTCTGTGCTTGCCAACAATTTGGTGCCTGGTGATTTGATCAAGTTCTCTGTAGGCGATCGTATACCTGCAGATCTTCGACTCACCAAAATAAGCGACCTTAATGTTGATGAAAGTTCACTTACAGGGGAGAATGAGCCAGCGACGAAGAGCACAGATACCCTGAATTCCAAACAAGGTCTGGGCGATCGTCATAATATTGCTTACATGGGCACACTCGTGACTAATGGCTATGGCCAGGGTTTGGTGGTTGGAACCGGAACAGAGACTGAATTTGGGTCTATCTGGGCAGATATGCAAAATGTAGAGAAGCCACGCACACCATTACAAGCGGCTATGGACAAGCTAGGCTCGCAATTATCATATATTTCTTTTGTGCTTATAGGAATCATCATTCTGCTCGGCATATTGCAAGGTCGAAGTTGGTTGGAAATGTTCACAATCGGGGTCTCTCTTGCGGTAGCCGCAATTCCAGAAGGTCTGCCAATCATAGTCACTGTGACTCTAGCTCTCGGAGTACTGCGCATGGCAGATAGACGAGCAATAGTCAGGCGATTACCTTCCGTCGAGACCCTGGGTAGTGTCAATGTGGTATGCTCAGACAAAACCGGAACTCTGACCATGAATCACATGACCATCACACGCATATTTACTCCGACCAAGGCTTTATCCTCGCCATTTCCAAAGAGCGGATCAAGAGAAGACAAAGATGGGAATGTCAAGCGTCTGCTTAGAATCGGCAATTTGTGCAATAATGCTCAAGAAAAAGATCAACACGTTGTTGGCCAGGCGACTGACGTCGCACTCATCGAATTGCTCGCTGAATTCGGCGAGACCGATGAAAGAGAAACGTATGAACGAATAGACGAAGTTCCCTTCAGCTCTGAACGGAAATGGATGGGAGTCAGTTGCAAGCAGAATGCCTCATCTTCAGTATCTTACATCAAGGGTGCTTTTGAAGAAGTGATTCAGAAGTCTTCTACATACATGAATGAGAATGGTGAAGAAGTGCATTTGGACGACGGCATGAGGTCCAAGATCGAAAAGGCTGCACAAAAGTATGCTGACGAAGGATTACGCGTCCTGGCTCTGGGAACTTCCAAGGACGAGTTGAGCATGGACATGAAGAATCTTCTCTTCGCTGGGCTAATTGCATGCCATGACCCTCCGCGCAAAAACGTGGAAAAAAGTATCAGGAAATTAGTTCAGGGCGGGGTCAAGGTAGTGATGATTACTGGGGATGCACCATCGACAGCTGCCTCGATCGCGAGGGATCTCGAAATACCGATGTCAGGAAAGGATAGTATCCTCCTTGGCTCCGAAGTCGACAAGATGAGCACCGAACAGCTTTCCACCAGGGTGCAATCGGTCAGTGTCTTCGCTAGAACAACTCCGAAGCACAAGATGAAAATCATCAAGGCTTTTCAGGCTCGAGGAGACATTGTCGGTATGACAGGTGATGGTGTCAATGATGCTCCTGCATTGAAGACTGCAGATATCGGGATCGCAATGGGCAAACTCGGCACTGATGTAGCAAAGGAAGCTGCGGACATGATACTCACTGACGATGATTTCTCAACCATCTTGCATGCTATTGAAGAAGGCAAGGGCATTTTCGCCAACATACAAAACTTTCTTGCATTTCAGCTGTCGACATCTCTTGCAGCATTGTCTCTAATTGCGCTAGCCACTCTTTTAGGTTTAGAGAATCCGCTAAATGCGATGCAGATCTTGTGGATCAATATTCTCATGGACGGACCACCTGCGCAATCACTGGGCGTCGAGGAGGTGGACCCAGCCATTATGAATCGTCCTCCACGACCGAAGAATTCTCCTGTACTCACAAATGCAATCATCAAGCGTGTCGTGTTCTCAGCCTCTACCATCGTGATTGGTGTCATGATGGTGTTCTACTTTGAGCTCGAAGGTGGACAGGTCAACAAGCGAGACACGACAATGACCTTCACTAGTTTTGTGTTGTTCGATATGTTCAATGCATTGACATGTCGATCGGCCGATAAGTCTATTCTCGAGATTGGAGTTCTATCGAATAAGGTGTTCAATTACGCAGTGGGGTGTTCTCTACTGGGACAATTGGCGGTCATCTATGTACCGTTCTTACAATCCGTGTTCCAGACCGAAGGCCTTGGTCTTCTGGACATTATTCTACTGACAATACTTGCCAGCACAGTCTTGATTGTTGATGAGGTGCGGAAATACTTTAGAAAGAAACAAAGAAAAAGTGGATATGTACGGGGTTATAGTTCGGCAGTATAGGGGTTATGCTAAATATGATTTCGGCATTGGAGCGAGCACATAGATCCAGGTGCAAGGATCTGCAACTAATAGAACGATATATGGCTCCTTTAGTGCCCAAAACTCCACTCTGGTAGTGCCCAAACTTCCATGTCTATGCATGTCCAAATGATGGGCAACGATATACTTTCAGTCCCTGAACCCACAAGTTTGACGTCATTTATAAGCCAGATTTAATACAAATTGGAAGCCAGTTCATCTACTCCCGTTGCATCAGCCACGACTCTCGTACCACAATGTTTCATCTCAAACATGAGCTCGAGAACAAAATTGTGCTTCAGCTTCGCGCACGGCATGGCCCATCAGTGACGAGGGTCTATAACGGGTACAACCAGCAGTCAAGGTAGACGTACGATTCTGTGGTGCTATCAAAAATAGATAGATGCGCAAGGAGTCTCATGTCTTGTGGTTCATTACTCTACTCGGAGTAGCTCTCCTATCATACAAATCACACTTTCACCTGCCGACAGCACTGACTGAGACTCATGATGCTTTTGGTGCACCTCAGTTTAGTGAGCGAAAAGCATTGGAGTATGTCAAAATACTGGCAGACGATATCGGGTATCGTATAGTAGGGACAAAGACGCATGTGGAGAGTCGGGACTGGCTCAAGTCGGAAATCGAGGTGCTCAAGCGAGAGCTAGAGGCGGATCACACTCGCAACAGGCTGTACGAAATTGAAGTACTTAATCAGCCTGGTGCAGGATCGCATCGCTTCGATTTCATGAACAAGGTGGTCATGAAGCAGTACTCTGATATCGAGAATGTGGTCGTTCGACTATCGTCACGGCTGAACCCGGACTCGAAGCGCAATTCGATACTGGTAAACGCACACCTGGACTCTACGTTACCCTCACCTGGAGCGGCCGATGATGCTCTCGGTGTGGCTATCGAGCTCGAGGTACTACGGGTCATGAGTTCTCGAGTCACCGGAGAACCTTTGGCAAACTCGGTCATCTTTCTCTTCAATGATGCAGAGGAGTCGTTACAGGATGCGTCACACTTATTCACAACTCAGCCCCATCCATGGGCTTCGACTGTGCGCGGTATTGTAAACCTCGAAGCGGCAGGAAACACTGGTCCTGCCATCTTGTTTCAAGCAACCTCTTCTAAAATGCTGGAAGCCTATGCTACCGTGCCGTACCCATATGGTACAGTACTCGCATCTGACGTCTTTGCCACAGGGCTCATCCTATCCGACACTGACTTTCGTCAATTCGAAGAGTATGGCAACCTGACGGGACTCGATATGGCAGTCATCGGTAACTCGTACGCATATCATACGAGACTCGACACGAGTGAACAACTACAGAGTGGAGTCGCTCAACAATTCGGAGAAAACACACTAGCTATCCTCACACATCTCACAAAGAATGGCATGTCTCTCGAAGGCATATACAAAGCACAAGAACGTGTCTACTTTTCAGTTTTCCAGAGATACTTTGTCAATTACTCCAAAACAACAGCTGTGCTGGCAGCTAGACTCTTGTTTACTGTCATTCTAGGCTACATTGGATTCTGCTCACCTTCGCCGGTAGCCTTTGCGAAAGGTCTGTTTGTCAACGTCTCTTCGCTCATTGCGGGTCTTGTCATTTCAAACATTGTAGCGGTTGCTCTGACATTGACCGGATACCAAATGCGTTGGTTTACCTCGGAGTTCAGTAGTTTGTTGGGTAAGGTTTTGCTTCGAGTGGCTCTTGTGATTCTGCTGATTGATGTAGTATACTTGCCCACGACTATGCTGGGATTTCTTGTGCCACACACATTCATCAGTGTTTCTAGTGAAAACATTCATTTATCCGCCATGTTTTTCTATTCACTTCTCTCACTCTTTCCAATCGGCTCGAGTTTCTGGATGTTTTATCAAGCACTGTCGCTTCTTCTAGCCGCCGTCCTCGTCTCGCGTATGGGTGGTGCTTCGTATCTGTCCTTCACTGTAGGCTCGATACAGGCCATACTCTTCGGGACAGAAGGTTATTGGTCGGTGCTGGAGATTTTCGTACCGTTGACGGGTCGATTGGGAATCGACAGTCCTGCCGAAAATATCATTGCCATCATAGTCACGTTGATAACATTCATGTCTTGGCCTCTATTGCCGACCTACATTGCACTTCTCTCGCGAAAGACAAAGGTACGTACGGCATTCGCATTGATTGCGGCGACGACTCTGGGCATTTCGATACTCAGTCTCCGAGAAGTGTGGGACGCGGCTCATCCACGACGATTATTCGTACAATATCTCTACAACGTGACAGACTCGTCGACGTCTCTACATTTCGCGTCGGCGGATCCTGCTCCGGGCTTCAAATCCTACTTGGACGGCGTGGCTTCTCGATTAGATCTCGGCGTGGTGGTGGAGAATCAAATGACGGAGTGGTTGAGTGATTGGGACACAATCTACCCCTTTTCGCAGTTTCTAGACTCTTATCGCATCGATTTACCGACGCCCGTGTTGCAGGACCTGCCGTCCTCGCACATTGATCCGGAAATAACGGGGTCCGTCGTGTCGTCGCGGGTCGTGGAAGGGAGTCATCAGCGACTCGTCACGGCGACCATTGATTGTTTCCATCCAGGCTTGATTTGGACCGTCATCAGTTTCGATGCGCACGTCGTTTCGTGGGACTTGCCCATGCCTGATCCAGGCATGCAGAGACATCACATCAAGCAAGTATCAGGGCACGACTCTCCCTCTCACGCACTCACCATGACCATCCTCGTCGACCCGGCCCAGACGGCATTGGAGGTGGACTTTGTCGGTATAGAAGCGCTCGGCATGTTTCCTGCCATGAAGGCCGATAAAGAAGCCATGGACAGGGACTCTATGCGATTATTCAGTCGTCTCGAAGGAGAACATGGTGTCGGCCAAGCTGTAGACATGTGTTCCAACGGTGTCATTGCCGGTCGGTATCGTATACCACTATAACTTGAAAATTACGCACAACGGAGAAAGAGGCACAAAAGAAACTCAAAAAGAAGAGTATAGAGAAGCATCTTGCAAAACGGCATGAAATCTTGCTGAATACGCACAAAAAAAAGTTTATTGTATAGAAAAATGCTGCAGTGACCATCTATAAATATATTGTTCACAATTTGCTTCTCAACCTGCCTGTAATTCTATAATAAGGACCGCTTTCCCATAAGGACAAAAATAACACAACAATGTAGAGTGACGACGACTTGCGTCCGCTGTGTATGTACAAGAATAAAAAATGAGCTGCTCAAATGAGCCAATCAACCTCGATTGTCAATTTTGGTATCGTCGGTTCTTCCGCGACCTCTCGAACGTAGCGGAGTGTTTGGCCGATAATTTTGTCCTGAGAAAATGTCGAGTGAGGAGAGTATCGTGGCAGAATACTGTGGATATAAGTCGTCCATTTATCCTTGTTTTCCTCCCTGACTGGTCGGTATGGTCCTTGTCCAACTTCGAGGTCGTGCCACGTTCCCTTGCCCGTGATGCCTTGATCTTGACGTTCCAACAAACCCAGATGTTTTCGCTCGAGAGGAGGTTTGTATGTGACTATACTGTATGCCGTGGTCAGAATGATAGTTTCATTTTCATTGTGACGAAGGAGGTAATTTTGAAAAATGTTTTCTGAATCCAGCGTTTTAGCGGCCAATTTGATCAACTCTGCTTCCTCTACGTCTGACTTGGATTTGGGAAACATGTCGATCCATCCAAAGTGGTGCACAGTTAGCCATTGCTCTCCACTCTGGAAATAAGCACCTGCGAAGCCTCTCAAGTCCATTTGATGGAGTCCTATCTCCTGATTGGTGACTCCGCTACGTAGTGGTGTCGCTTCGAGATAGTTGACACAGTAGTCCAATTTGTGATCACCAAATTGCTGGGTGTCACGTATCGCTGTACATTCATCCCAAATACCTCTTAAATCCGAGGCCAATTTGTGGGACACTGCGATTGAAGCTCCGCCATATGGTCCAAGACCATGACCCCAACCATAACGCTGGATATCCTCCGACCTCGCTCCCACCATATTTCGTTCAGTGTAAGGATACTTGTCCAGCATATGTCGGTAATTCGTGAGAGATGTGATGAGTGTGTCATCGTCTAGGGCTACAAAGTATTGTATAGGAGAGTTCGTTTCTTCGGAAATATTCAGCATCTTGACTATAGAAGAAGCCCAAGTCTCCTCAAACGACACCTCGCGTGTTCCTCGCACGACTCGGTAGCTTGATAGACCCAATTGTGCAAGATATGCTTCAGCCAAGAATTCACCAGAAGGATTATCGTCGTGTGGTAAGGTGAGAAGAAGATGTGCACCAGACCCATTGAGATAAGAGCTGGCGATAGATCCTTGGTAGGCTATACGATCTGCTCGAGTTGCCAGAGAGAAGAACATTTGTTCGGCTCGGATTCGTGGTGCTTGTGGGTGTTCAATACGCGGCACATCACTGTAGACCGCACATCGTGATTCGTCAGATAAAGTTATGTCGTGATCGAGAACGATACCCTGGTGTAGAAGACGTCTTTGGTCAATAGGTACTGGTGTTGTCTGCAGAATGAGACGATGCACAAGCTCATCCTGTATATGCCATTGTTCGCAGAGGTCCTGGG
Source organism: Taphrina confusa (assembly GCA_005281535.1). Classification (NCBI taxonomy): domain Eukaryota; kingdom Fungi; phylum Ascomycota; class Taphrinomycetes; order Taphrinales; family Taphrinaceae; genus Taphrina; species Taphrina confusa. Next base: position 422,135 of record RHGJ01000013.1, on the reverse strand, counting down.
CATTACGTCGTGACAAGTGTCCGAGGTACCCACTACTTTTCGAGATAGTCGTGGAAGAGCCACTCGAGCTTCGCATGAGATATATTATTGCACATATGAAAGCACCCAGATATGCTGAGAGTCGTGTTCTTCTGTCATTATTGTATTGGTAAACCACGCGTCGTGCTAGCAGTGACAGATCCATACTCAGTCAAAATGAAGAAACCCCTAAACACAACGATTGACACGGGACGATCTCAATTATAACACCTGTGAGACCAATGTGCTGGTTTGTGTCACGCTCACAAAATCGCGATTTGACATCTTACCGTACATCGATATTTACTGCACGCAACAAGCATTCATGATTGGCTCTTTCCTTGCACGTGATTACACCACGAGTCTAGTGCGACCTCGAGATTTCTGCTGTCAGCTGTGCGTGAAGTAGTGCAACAAGAGAACTATAGCTACCGTATGTACTGTAGCTACAGTCGAGGTCAACACACTTATTGTAGCTATGGGTTCTAAACAATGGTCGGGTAATATAATGCAATGAAAAGGAGATAGGACGATCTGTTCACGATATTTAGAGTAATCCGGTATAGCGTGCTTTGAGGGAGGGATTTCCAGGTGATTCATTTCTTTGCTATACAAGTATAGGTATGATTGCTACATAGAACTCGTCGATTATGGTATAATTTGTCTGCAAGCAGTATCGCATGGACAGATTATCTGTATATATACATCATTATGATAGTAATGATATCGGTTTCATGGTGTAGTTGGTTATCACATCTGCTTAACACGCAGGCGGTCTGCGGTTCGATCCCGCATGAAATCACTTTTGTTGAAAGAATTGCTTGTATGTCAGCTCATGAGACGTTCTTTATGTATCGTTCGTCATTACCTCGAGATTCAAGTCTTCCAAATGTTTATTTGAATCGATCGGTACAGAGTTTCCTGTCATCTGCGCAACTTGTACATTTAAAATTCGAGTAGTACTGCTACACGTGATGCGTAGCATGATCTAAGTCCGGCTAATCGCGTTTGAGCAATCCTACTGCAATGGTCACTACGAAGTGAAGGTCATTGTATCATATCCTGGCTGAATCTTAATTCGACACAATATTAGACCTGACAATCAGTCTTGCTGTGTCCGTGTTCAAAACCACAGAATAAGGAGAGCAATTTTCTAAACAAATGCCTTCATTGGCATTCGTGCCTTTTCAAGCGCACATCGCCTCTGAGTTCTGGCAAGTTCTGAGTCAAAAGAAGATTGATGAAGCAAAATTGAGTGATCAAGATACTGCTGTCCGTGCGCTATACTACACATCCACAAATGATTCCTCCAAGCTCGGTGCGAGGCTAGACTTTAATCGGGAAGCATTCGACGTTTCTGGGTAAATAGGCATAGCATGGACGTGCTCGTATCGTTTTAGTTGACAGTGAATAGTGCAGTGGAAAACGGCGCGTGTATAGCTCGTGGAGTGGTTCACAATACTAATACCTTGGAAGACTTTCAGAGAATGGATAAAAACAAGTTTCTGGAGAGTGTTGCTGCGAGGACTTGGGAGGACATTATCACTGGAGCCGCACTCGAGGAGCCATCTTTGCTGGTGACCTTTGCGCTCTTGTGCTTTGCAGACTTGAAAAAGTACACTTATACATATTGGACCGCGTATCCAGCATTTACCATGAGTTGGACATATGAAGGACAGCAGGTCCTGGATAGCACATACAACACAGATCTTAACACGGCAGTACAAGAGTGGCGCAGCGTTACGGATGTAGCTCATTGGGGATTCTTTGTCTATGACTCGGAAGCCAAACGTGTCGTCGCACTCAGTGCCTGGGAATCAGTCACTGCGTCAAAGCGGATGTTTGGATTTGTGGATGCTTCGACTCATGATGCCGCAGTATCTTGGCCGGCAAGAAATCTACTGGCTCTATTGAAAGTTCGTTGCAAGTTGGAAAGCATAAATCTGCTTGCTTTCCGAGGCTCTGAGCCTGCCATTCTATACACTAATTGTCAAAGCACGGTGCAAATAGACGACGACATGCCGAAACCCACTGGATGGGAACGAAACGGTGCTGGCAAGTTACAACCGAAATTCTCGAATCTCGCAAATATCATGGACCCAAAGAGTATAGCTGACGACGCCGTAAACTTGAACCTGAAATTGATGAAGTGGCGAATCGCCCCGGACCTGAACTTGTCAGACATAAAGTCTGCGCGATGCTTACTGCTGGGCGCAGGAACTCTGGGCTGCTACGTGGCACGATTATTGATGGCATGGGGCGTAAGTACAATCACATTTGTCGATTCCGGCAAAGTCAGTTTCTCGAACCCTGTTCGACAACCACTCTTCAAGTTTTCAGATTGTCTAAATCAAGGCAAAAACAAGGCCGAAGCGGCCGCCGATGCATTACGAGAAGTCTATCCCGGCGTCAACGCGACCGGTCATGCCTTGTCGGTGCCGATGATTGGACATCCATACGACACTGACTCGTCCGAGGACTCGATCGACTTTCACCGACTAGATGACTTGTTTGAGTCCCACGACGTCGTCTTTTTACTGATGGATTCTCGGGAGAGTAGATGGTTACCGACAGTGATGGGATCAGCCAAGGACAAGATTGTAATCAATGCAGCCTTGGGATTCGACACTTATGTAGTCACTCGACACGGCGTCCGTACTACTGCCACTGCCACGACGAACGATGATGTCTTGGGATGTTACTTTTGTAATGATGTGGTGGCCCCGACCGACTCGACCAGCGATAGGACATTGGATCAACAATGCACCGTCACTAGACCGGGTCTGGCCGCACTCGCATCCGCTACCGCCGTCGAACTACTAATTTCCATCCTCCAACATCCGCTTCGCGCCGCTTGTCCCTCGACGAGTCGAGACGGACAGGGCGAGACTGTTCTCGGGACCGTCCCTCATACCATCAGAGGGTCCCTTCGTACATGGGAGAATAAAATCATCAGTGGACCCGCGTATCCACACTGTGCAGCCTGCAGTCTCACCATCGTCTCTGCCTTTCGCCAAGGCGGATGGGAATTCGTTCAGAGGGCAATCAATGAGTCTGGATGGGTCGAGCAAGTGAGTGGATTGAAAGCCGTTCAAGAAGGTATCGAAGGCGTCAATGTCGACTGGAGCGACTCGGAAGAAGAATGATGTACTCTACATGTTTTTGTATATACTTGTAATCAAATGAATGCCATATGCTTTTCAAACTAAATCATTTCCATGTACACGAACCTTCTCAATCTCCTCCTCGGCTCGCTTTTCAGCACTTTTCGCCTTCACCACCATATCTCGTCGTGACGGTTCGTCGTCGTCGTCATTGGTCCATACTAATTTCTTACGGAGGAATTTAAAGACATAGACGAGCGCCAAAAGGACAGGAATCTCAATGAGCGGTCCGACGGTGGCCGCAAGTGCCTGTCTAGAATCGATTCCGTACGTCGCAATGGCCACGGCAATAGCCAACTCGAAATTATTACTACTCGCCGTGAAACTCTGCGCCACGCTGACGGGATACGTAAAGTGACATTTTCGACAAGACCAGAGCGTCGTTGAAAAAGTGATGATAAAGTAAACCACCAAAGGCGCCGCGACCCTCACTACCGCCACAATCTCCTCCACGACGTGTTTTCCCTGACTCGCAAACAAGATGATGGTGGTAAACAAGAGTCCGACGAGACTCCATGGACCGATCCACCTGATGAATTTTTCGTCGTACTTTTTCGCCCCGAGAGTCCTTCGAAGCACCAGTCTCGTCAAAATACTGGCTGCCAGAGGGATTCCTAAAAAGACACCGACGGAGGCTGCGACGGTGGAGTACTGGACGTCGAATCGTTCCGACGCGCTGTGCGCAGGCACGAATTTAGAAATGTAGAGGATCGCAAAAGGGGCGTAAAGGACGATTTGGAGGATACTGTTGAAAGCGACGAGGATGGCGCAGTAATCGTCGTCCCCACCCGCGAGACCGGTCCATATCAGGACCATGGCGATACACCTCGCCACACCCACCAGGATCAGACCTTCCCTTAAGTCTCGCTGGTCCGGCAAGAAAGCCCACGCCAAGCCGACCATCAAGAGCGGCGCAAAGATCCAATTCACGATGAAGGAGAAGAGAAGTTGCGTCCATATCCGTCTCAACGACAAGGACCGATGAAGTTTCTCGTACTGGACTTTACAGAGGATAGGGTACATCATCACCATCAATCCGACCGCAATCGGCGCCGAAACGCCAATGAATCGAGACTGGTCCAGCACACTCGAAATGTCGGGGACAAAGTATCCCAACACCACCCCGACAACCATCGCCAACAAGATCCATAACCACAGGAACCGGTCCAACCACGACAACGCCTTGACTGGATCCACCTTGTCTATTGCCGCCACCGTCTGTGGATCGTTTGAGAGTGGTTCTGTCCCGTGCGTATTCTCACGACACTCGCAACTCGACGTGCACGTCGACTCAGTCGCTTCTAGAATGCGTCCATTGTCGTCCTCACTCTTTTCATTATTTCGTGCATGAGTCGTCGTGTCGCATCCGTTCGGAGCCACTCGATGGTTCGACACCATTCAGTCTCTTAAGAGGACACACCAGGACGCTCGCCTACGACAGACTGTAAGATGCCTCCAGATTAGTGATTATTGGTGAAACCCGGATCTTTATTGACAGCACCAGGACCATATGAGATAATTGAATCGTTCGGGGAATTATTGTGTGAGCGTCAAGAAATTCTGGCGGGGAGACGCGGGACGATCTGTGCGGGAAAGAATTGACCAATCAGGTGATCAAGTGGTGATGATCACAGGGGTCACGGAGGATCCAATGTTATATCCTGCCTATATCAATATATATATATATATATGTTATGACAACAATATCCTGCAGAGCGTCCCCTCACGTTACAAGTCGTACTCTACTCATCCATGATGGTCATGTTGTGCAGAGTCTGCTTCGACGTGCAAAGAGGCGCCTGTCGTTTGATTTTAGGGACTAGTTTCCAGGTAGGATATTTCCAACAAGTCTGCGTCTCCTCATAACCTGCCTTTATCGCAATCGAAACTACCGACTTGACAGGTTTACATATCTTGTACTGAATTACACTCTGCCGCATGACTGCTGCGTCGCTGTCTGTCTTTATCGGACTCTTCCGAGGTCTTTCCCGTTTGCGTCTTGGCTTTTCAGACTTCAGCACCACGCAGTCTTCAGGTGATGGAGATCCGTGCAGTAGAATAGGATCAATCATACAGTCCTGCACTACTTGAGCACGAGTCAAGCTGTCATTATCCGACTCTTCCGAGATATTGTATGTCGTGGAGGACTCGGCGTCCTGACCAGTCTCTGCCAAATTTGAATGTGTGCTGAAGGTCTGTATAATTTTCGAGGTCGTCTCCACTGGTATGTGTTGAGGAGTTGTCGGATTACACGCATCCGTATACACTAAATTCGGTTGGACTCCTGACTGACGCTTCCGCCTTGCCATGAGCTGGAAGGGTGGTAGCTCCAATATCTTCTCGTATCCAGTCATCCCGTGACGTATCCGCAGTCTCTTGCAGACGACCGGGACTTCTTCAACCTGAATGACTCGCCTGGTCTCGGAACCAGGATCGCGAATCGAGAGTGAACATCGAGATGGAGCCGAATGCTGTCGAGGTTTCTCCAACATGCTGCGCCGAACGTACAAAGTTGTCTCCGTGCCATCTCTGGGTTGCGAGTCGACTTCCTTTTCGAGGCGCACGATGCTCGAATCCCGACTCTTCTCATCGTACTCCAATTGTACTGCCTCTGGTGAGTTCAACACAAATGGGCTCTTCCAGCCAGTCGTATGAGCATAGTCGTGGCCGGTTGAATCTTGTAGATAGGTAAAGGCAGCAGCACACTCTGGTGGAAGATATTGGTGTAGCTGTGGTGCTGACAGGGATGGATATCCGTCCAAATCTCTGTGGATGTGCTCGTCGCGGATGAAATCAAACAAGATCCCCTCCGACATTGCAAATCTGAAGTTGTTTCGAGCTTAGGAGAACTAGGAGTCGATGACTGTTGAGCGCTTTAGCATGTTTCGCGCTGATTGTAGAGTGTAGTCGAAGTGCTGAGATGTGACGCTTCGTGCATCTGGAAAGACTACAAGGACTCTTTCATGGCGCTATATGCCGAGACTGGATATGGACATTCCTACTGTGATCTTTCCATGGTGTATTGGTATGAAGCTCACCAGCACTACTAGTGGAAGCCCGCCGAGAAGGAGTCTATTTGTGGGTGGAAAGCCGACGTGTGTAGAGGTGTGGAGAATCAGGCGTGTTGCGATTTGCCTTTGGCTCTCTCTCTCTTTCGTTCTCCCATTCTACTACTCATCCACTTACTATTCCGAGCCAATGTTGACAACAGTCTATTGGAATGTTCATAATCTAGTTTCACACTTGCAATACTGATTATTATGAAATGAAAATGATGAATATAGGATGTATGCTTTTGTATGTCCATGACTCGTCTTTTCTCTCGCTTCTCCTACACATATCCCTCAACCACTGCCCTCACTATATGCTAATGTTCTCGTTTCCCCTCTCGCCCTCGCTGCCCATGACCCGTTGCTTTCCCGTCCCCGCTATCTCTATCCCCTCATAAACTACGCGACAGCATCGTCCAGGCATCGCATGTCATCTCCCGTGTCTCCTGCCTCATTTCGGGCGATGGCCCTTTAATCAATCTCGTCAACAAGGCAAAGTGGTCAGCTCCCACTTGGAAAGTACTCATCTTTGTCGCATGATACATGTTTGTGCACACCTGCATCAAGGTCCTGGCTACTTCGTCCTCTTGAACCACATTGCCTTGCAGAAAAGAACCCCCAACAGAATCAGTCAGTTCTCTCACGGTGGAGAGGAAAGCCTGTCTCGCGTGCGAGAGCTCTGGTGAATGTGATATCTCCTTTTCGTGAAGGGTCGTAAACCGCAGCAGTCTCCAGACATCAATCATGACCTGCACCAGCGTTATGCAACCTATCGGATTCTCCGTCGCCAGATAGCTTGTAGAAGCACTCGTCTTTGAATCGTGCGACTGAAGATGTACCTGGCTCAGGATGAGTTCGATAAAGTAATTCAGCAGCAACGTGGTCGGTCTATAATTGACGTTATGAAGATCCTCCAAGACGATACTGTGCATCGTCTTTTTCAACATGGTAGGCCAGTCTGATGAGACGATGCCGTGTATCGTCTGAGCGGACGGCACATGAAGTCTCAAATAGGCGAACTGTTGGATCGTGCTGGTGACGTCCCACATACTGGAAGGAACGTTAAAAGTCAGCCGCTGATTGCGCGCCCGCTCCAAGAGTACATTCATGGAGAACCTCAATTGTGCCTCTCTGGTATTGATCTCTGGCCCGTACTGTGGTCCACTGCCAAAGCGCTGTTGTACGGCGATATCGTGCCTCATCCTCGAGGTGTAGAGGGCCTTCCAAGAGCTCAGTTCGAGGATGCTGTTGAGGAGACAGGTGGAGAGCAGGATGGAAGAGAGCTCATTGAGGGCGTTGGGTACTCTGTAGGAGTTGAGCAGCAGGTGCATAGCGTCAGCAAGGGGAGTCTCCGAGACGGCAGAGAGGGAGAGACAGGCTGCCTGCCATTCTTCCGCAGACCTCGCATTCCAGATCATCTCGTCCACCGGCATGTTGTGCTTCATCTCGAGAAATGATAGATTGTTGGCCGTGTTGTGCATGCAGGCAGACACAGAATCCACGACCATGTACAAGAGTCCGATCCGCTTGAAGGTCTCGTACTTGACCCACTCTATCCATCTCTGGTGAAGCGTCTCTGGTGGTCCGGTGGCATGGCTGGCCAGCGCCTTGTTGAGACCCAACGTGCGGGCAAGGTCGATCGATTCGAGCAGCAATTGTCTCGAGTGTTCGTGACCGGGAGTCTCGATCTGTGCGAGACTGAAAGCCGAGAGCAAGAGAGCCTCAATCACCAGATCGAGACAGTTTGGATCGTTCGGTCTGATCGTGGCCAGCGTGCTGCGGACAGCGATCTGCGCGTCTCGGAAGATTGCCATCGACATTTCTTGCACGGCCGGATCAGCCGGGAACGATGCTCCGATCGCAGCCATACAACGGACCAATCCAGGTGCGCGTTTCGATGCTTGGAAGGTCGCCTGGTGTATGACTGGTACAGATGATGCAAAACAGGTAAAGAAGAGATCCAGGTGTATACGCTTGATCTCAAGGGAGGGCAGACTGACATTTGAGCCATTCGGTGATGTCTCTGCTTCGGATGATCCTGTAGCGGACGTCTTGTTTTGCTTTCGTGCTGCTGGCGGTCGAACTTTGCGGTGTAAATTTCGCTCGTGTCGATCTCTCAGATCCTTTCGACCGAAATTCTGATGACATATGGAGCATTCGAAAGGCTTGACGTTCTCGTGTGTCCTGTAGTGTCTCAACAGGTGTTCCTTCCTCGTGAAGGAGCCGGTGCACTTGTCGCAACCTATGAGAATTGATTAGTGTCGGGTAGTCTTGAGAGGTGTTTTTCGGGCACAATACTGAATGGATGATTCGTGACCGACTTGATATTCCTGTGAGAAGTCATATCCATCAATGTCCCCTCCATCACTGCTGTCCCCGCTCGTTGAATGACTATACACTGGATTCAGAAGGAAGACTGGCGATAGATTCCCCTCCGACCCCCCAAAAGCCCGGAATGAAGTGCGAGAGGCACTTTCTAAAGACGTCTGATGTCGAGACAAGCATTCAGGAGAGGGATGGGCATTTGGAAGGGCGCCTCGAGAATAGGCATTGGAGAATGAATGCGTTTGGTAAAAGCAATGAAAGTTCACCGACGTACGACGGCAGCAGGAGGCAATAGATGGTGGGTGGGTGGGTGGGTGCTGCACCAAAGAGAAAATGGAAAACCTTCCACTTCGGGTTTATTGTATCCGTTCTCATGCCACGTCTGACTAAACGTTTGAGGTGACATGAGGAGTCAAGCCAGCGAGGAAGCGGAATAGGAAGGGGAATTGGGGACAAACGAATTCCGTTGGTGTGTGGAAGCTTCGGGCCCAGATGGCTTCTGGCTTGAGTTTGCACTACCGTACGCTACCCGACTTACTGTAGGGTTGGCCATGATTGGGTGAGTCAAGGGTAAACCCTGGAAGACAACGGGCGCAATCAGCCATGGGCTTGAAAGCCCACATTGATCATGTCTGAGCCAAGGTTGTCCAGTCAGCATGAGCTGCTGACAGAAGCACAACTCTCTGGCGACCAGATTTTGCATTCACTCAATCTCACACCTCGACCAATCCAAGTCAACCAATGAGCAGTTCAGCCGGCGTTTAGCCCAAGGTCATCTGTCACCACCGAGTTGACTGGAAGAGGGGACGCTCGTGCCATTCACCCACAACGTTCAAACTTCTGTCTGTCATTCTAGTCACCCGTCACTTCCTGATATGAATATTGGAATTGTCCTTCAAACTCAACAACTACATTGCTCCTTGTGTAGCTTAGTCGTATCTGAGTTCTGCAATGAATGTGCAGCGCTAAACGAGCTCTGGATTATCCACCACTCATCATGTGTAAACATCGGAAGTACTCGGGCACTCGCCGGACGATTGGTGGCGAGATAAGTCTTTGTCCTGAACCATTGCCATATGTCCATATCAAGCGCAAGTTTCTGGCTGGGCAACGTTAACTCGAGTAGAGGACAAGCGAAAATGATCAGCACGCCTCTGCGCCCAAATTTTGCGGACTTTGGCTCCACTCGAAGCCTATTCCAATCGCAAGTCGGTCCTTTCGCGGTTCTGTGGCAAATGTACGTAGAGGGATGCAGCTGAGTAACGCGACCATTGAATTCTCTGCAGCAAGTAAAGCGCTATTGCACATCTGCACAAGAGGTGATCATATGAGTGACAACCATATTCTCCTATCGGATAAATGCCAGCGCGCTAGTACTGTATGCTTTCTACGTGATTCCCGTGCTTGTCGCTGTCACTAAGCAATTAAGCTATAGGAAGTGGTACGGGCAAGTATAGAGTTTCTATCAAGCTGACCTCTCCATGATTGGAGCCGGACTTCATCACATGTCGCGCATGTGTTCGACATGAACTGTCAACGAAATGGTGAACGGCATGGCTGATGGAGAACACCACCACTGCAGGTCTGTAGATGGCACTTCACTTTCAGAGAAATCCCAAACTGCTGGCTACTTTGTGATTGTCAAAACAAAGGAATTGCAAAGGAATTCGAGCTTGGCACGTCACAAAATTCGCGGACATTCGGTCCGATAAGATCTCTTCGAGGAATCGATGCGTGCTTTGTAATCAGCATAGAACCTCGCTTAGTACTGGCTGACGACAAGAGGGTCTCTCCCGCGTTCCACAATCATAGACAAGAAGCTAAGCACGAACGGATGGGTGCTTACTGAACGTGGCAAACATGACGAATCGTCACTACATGTTTGGTCTCTGAGTAGAGCGCAACCATGCTTTCAATGCCGTAGTCGGGGAAGCGGGATATGCGTGCACTTAGGCTAAACTCCCTGGACATGTCACTCTCTCCTGCTGACCGCAAATCCTCGCAACAGCTGTGACATGCAAAACTGTGCCACAGTCACTTATTCATGTCAATCTGTCCCGACAAAGATGTCAGTAGCGTGATGATCAGTGCCCTTTCCATCACCTCGTGAAAACGGCACGCAAAAGTCAGCAGAATATCAGCTATGAAGCTTTGAAAACTATGCGTGCATTTAAGGAAAGGAGGAACGATTCATGGATCATTGTCATAGTATCAGGGCGATATTTCCAAAGAAAATCGTATTTGAGGCGCAGGCAACCCACTCCGATTGCTAGAGATCCTTGGCCATACACTGTCGCGGCTCCTTGTGGCAAAGTAGTGCTTCGCACTTTAGAGGGCAATATGCATACAGCAGACTTCCGAGAACACCCACGATGAATCTTTGGCATAGATGTAGAATAGATGTAGATTCGGAAAAGACACACAAATCAAGTGGTGCTCATCGGGAACAGACATCTCACACTCTTGATTATTTTTTAGCAGCGGCCAACTTGTGCCGCCAGATGCGGTCCCACATACAAGGATTTATGGCGCTCATACAAAAGCTCAAGAGGAAGAATATTTTTCATGTACGATAACAATCTACTGCTTCTTTGCTGGATCAATCGTGGGTACCTGACCCGGTCCATTAGCCGCCGCGAGATCGAGCTTGAGAACTCCTCTGGAAAAAGGTCCGTGGTAGGTAGTCACGGCCTGGTCTCCGCTCAATCCCGTCGTCGACGTCGAGCCATACGCGTAGATAAAGTCTTGCGCGCCTCTGACGTTGATGGACCCGTCCATCCAGCTCCGGCAATTTCTACACCTCACATTCGCGGTGAATGTCGTGGCATCGCTCGTCGAACCAGACATCAATTCCGCCGTGATGGTGGTGTTGGCGAGGGCCGGTTTGACGTGACCCGACGATAATCTCATACTGACGCTGATATTGTCCTGCTTCACGGTCGGAAAGATCAACAACATCAGACAATTCGTCATGCTACCCGCAAATCCGATTCCCGTATATTGTTTCGTCGACGGACCAGTGACTTTTAAGAAAATGTCGTTCTTTGCATCGGCTTCGCTCGGTATGTTTACTGCTACGCAGACTTGTGATGTCATGATGCCATTCGCACATACAGATGCGGAGCCAGGCGTACTCGCACGTCGCCAGATGTTCTCGAGCCTTGGTCTCGCTGACACGAGCGCTATACAGGCAATGATTATGCAGGCAATCTTCATCAGGATGTATGATGTAGTGTTAAATTTTTGTGGATTTCTACATGCTGGGAACTACGATGGATTATATCGCTTCATGTTCATGAGTTTTAGTATGCCACGGACAACGTATGGGGATCAAACATGAATTGAGATTTTGTTTGTTTTGCTCGAGTGTTGAAGCTAATTTAGCTATCGAGTCAACAGCTCCACGAGCCAATCTCTGATCGTGTAGCCATGATAAACCTTACGGTATCTTTTATACACATATAGTCGAGTTGTTTCTCTCGTGTCATGTCTTTTGAATCTTTTGTCTTGTTCAATCAAGCTTGAATATATATACCTGGTTGACCTGTCTGAGCTGCAGTTTGTAACCAAGAAAAGACCAAGAATGACACAGAAAATGTGGCAGAAAACGAAAACACGATTGATCGATATCGGCCCCGGAATATTGACCCCAGACTCGGCAGAGCCGTTCCAACGCTCTCCTCTGCATCCACCACGCACCGATAGCATACAACCATTATATTGATTGTCTTTTTGTCCTTGACTTGAATACAATTCACTCGTGAAAGTCCTGCGATGAAGGCAATTCAACTCTCGGAATATGTAAAAGGACCATCTGGTCTGGTAGTCGGCGAGATTCCCGACCCGGTTCCGGGCGACCACGATCTCCTCATTGAAATACACTCGTCGGCGACAAACTTTTTCGACATTTTACAGATACAGGGCAAGTACCAGACGCAGCCGCCGTTCCCATGGGTCGCAGGATTCGAGTTTGCGGGTGTCGTGCTCTCGGCGCCGAGCGACAGTCAGTGGAAAAAGGGCGATCGCGTATTCGGTGGTTCTCAGGGCTCGTATGCGGAAAAGTTGGTGATTCCCGACGTTCCGGGGACGTTGTTGCCCGTCCCCAAAGACTGGAGCTTTGTCGACGCGTGCGGCCTCTTTGTGACTGCTCCGACGAGTTACTTGGCACTCACCACGCGAGCAAACCTGAAAAAGGGTGAGATTTGTCTCGTTCATGCCGCTGCTGGAGGAGTAGGTCTCGCGGCGGTACAGATTGCCAAAGCACTCGGTGCGACCGTCATCGCCACGGCCGGAACCGCAGAGAAACTAGAGATTGCGAGACGGTTCGGAGCGGATCACGGCGTGAATTATACCGAGAAAGATTGGATACAACAAGTCAAGGACATTACCGATGGAGAAGGATGCGATGTCATTTACGATCCCGTGGGCATGGTCGATCAATCACTCAAAGTCGTGGCTTGGAACGGACGAATCTGCGTCATTGGATTCGCGGCGGGAAAGATTGAAAAGATTGCCATGAATAAAGGTATGTCCGGTTCTGTACCCTCAATCGAGAAACGTGACTAATAAAGTACTTTAGCTCTCCTCAAGCAATGCTCCATCGTCGGTGTCTTTTGGGGCGGCAACGCCATGCGTCGGCCGATGGAAGTTCCTGGCGTTTGGGAAGGTCTCTTGTCCATGATGGAGAAGAAACAACTAAAGCCCACCGTCTTCAGTAAAGTCTTTCAGGGACTCGAGGGTGTAGCACCTGCGCTCGAAGCACTCGGATCGCGAGGGACGTGGGGAAAAGTTGTCATCAATGTCAAGAAGGACAAGAATGGGAACTTGTAGATGTCTTGTATCTCCTCCAGCAACATTGCGCTGTAATTCCCAAGTATTTATTTCATGCAAGATGAGGATACTTTTCACATTGTTTCTTGAGATTGTCATCGCAATACCTACGAACCTTTTCCTTATTGACATGATGTTTGAACAATTTACTGCTGCAGGGACTTGAATTGATCAACACGCACATCAATAAATAAGATTCATTTGGTCATGCAAGTATTGTACACAATTGCTTAGACAAGCAATAAAATCAAGGAAATCATATACGACAGGAGCATGAACGATCGCCATGAGAATGAGATGAAAAGGTTTTTTGAGTGAATATATAAGGTTAACCAGCAACACTCTATCGGTATCGTCGGAGACTGAGAGTGTTGTGCTTCTTCCAGATGTGTCGTCGTCCAGATTTGGTGTGGTTGAACTTGTGTCCCTTGTTGATACCTCTCGACTTTTTGCCGATCGAGGTGAGTCCACGCTGTGCTCTGCCCTTGTGGACAGAGTTACAGATCCAATTGATTCGTGGGTCTCGTCGGATGGCCTTGTGTGATGGGTCGACCATGATGACCTCGAAGAACTTGTAAGTAGCATCCTGGTTGATCCAGTACGAGTTGAGGACTCGCAAGTTGCTGCATCGTCGGGAAACTCGCTCCTCGGCAGTGGTTCGTAGAGATCTCTGGTACTTGAGGTGATTGATACCCATGTTGGTTGGCTTTCCGAAGGTAGCACCCTTTGGCGCTGGCTTCTTTCGTCCTCCTCGTCGCACTCGGATTCGGTAGATCACGTATCCCTGCTTGGCCTTGTAACCCAATCGTCTAGCCTTGTCTGGTCTCGATGGTCGGGATGCTCGGTGCACGACCGCGAGCTGTCGGTATTCCCAACATCTGACTCGGAGCAAGAATCGCAGGATATCACTCTGCTTCTTTTTGTAAAGCTCTTGGAGATACTTGTAGGAACCCATATTAAGCGGCTCAAATACTACTGTATGCTCTGAAGAAGCTGTCTATGTTGCTGCTTAAATTTTTTCAATATGCTGTGATTCGATGCAACTGGACAGTCCTTGCACGCTAAACCCTTCGGCATAAACCAGGGTTAGATCAGCCATCAAAACGAATCTTCAACGTTGGGAGAGAACAAAACTTTGCTGCGGAGCCGCCAGCTTCTGCCATCTGATCACTGATCTATTGATCCAGTGTCCTGGTCATCTTGGCCTGTGAATACGTAGTCTTCGCAGCGACTGTAAGTGTAGGAAAGCTGCAGAGTCCGTGCTGAACCGATCGCAAATCATAAGCAAAGATTGAGCACTTGAAGTGCCATCACAAAGAGGAGTTGTAGCTCACAAGCCAAAATGTGAAGAATGACTCAAGGTACTTATTATATCGGAGACACCGCGCATGCTGGACAGGGATTATTCGCAAGTGAAGCTCTAGCGGAAGACACCAGTATCCATTCATTTCCGCTGTATCTTACAGCATATGCAGCGGCTGGAGATCCCATCGTGAGGGACCATTTATCCACTTTAGACTTTTCGGAGCTGCCCGCATTATCAGAGAAGCTTGTCTTGACATTATTTCTTGCGTTGCTCTCAACGGCCAAGTATGCAGAAACTCACAAGAGTGGCCTACATCTACAACAACTACCGACGACCCTACAGAATGGGATTTGGTCAGAGGAGAAAGGGCTGGCCTACTCACAGCTAGGTCCAGCAATCGCTGCAAAACAACGAGTTCTAGAGAGACAATGGGTTGCACTGGCATCACAAGTCTGTTCATTTGAGACTTGGAAGTGGGCTGAATCAATCATATCGAGTCGATGTATTGGCTTGTCCGAAGTGCCTCGGAGAGATATAGAAGCAGGGTCTCACAAGCAAGCTCTGGAGACAATGTACACCACAGCGGAATTCTCAACATTCTTGAATCTGCCCGACCGACCTGACTTGGCGCTAGTACCAGGTCTGGATATTTGTAACCACACAGGAACCTGTAGGACCGCCAGATGGGAAGTGGACCAGGACGGCATAATTCAATTGATAACTACCCGAGCAATCAAAAAGGACGAGGAAATCACAATCAGTTATGGAGACGAAAAGTCAAATGCCGAATTATTCTTCAATTACGGATTCACGCTCGAGGACAACTCGAATTGGTCCATCAAAATCACAGTATCGGCACCGACCGACATTGATTCTGCCAGAGCTGCGGAGTACTGGGCCTCTGTCTCGGAACTGTACGGATTACCCAACTCCCTGACTTTCAAAAGTGATTCATTTCTAAATGTCACTGCTAACCAATTCCCAAAAAATGACATTATGAATTACTGGTCACGTCCAGGACACGTCAAGCTAAATCAAGCAGACTTGGGAATCTTACTTCTCGCTTTGTCCGTAAGCGTTCTCGAGGATGATTTACTCGTTCGATTATTTTCCGGTGCGGAAACGATTCCGGAAGAAGAACTGATTACTCGGAACTCCAAAGTCACAGAATTACTTTTAAATATCCTCACATCCATGGTCGAGCATCTAGATGAACATCAAAGCATTGAGACTGGTGTCAATGCTGCTCGCTTGTTGCGCGACGAACGCCGAGCTTGTATTGCAATCCTCGATGCCTTGTAAGCGGAAAACGACATGTTTAAAAGAGAAAGGTGCATTGGGAATTATACGTGTTGCATGATTTGGCATAATTTGTCATACTAGTTTACATTAAATACTTGAGCTCGTCCACAAATTATGTATCCTTTGCTTAAATGTATGCTCTACTATCGTGATATATGTCATGGTCGCATCTGACTGAAAAAGTGTTGCAGCTTGGCCGACCAGTTTGGCCGCGGAAAATATATGGTAATGAAAGATTGTGGTCGAAATCATTCGCTCATGCCCAGTGCGCTATTGGTCCGCTTCAGACCATGAATGTCCTGCGTCTCACGAATGCGGCTCGAACGGCGAGGACTTAGCATCAATTCTGCAACGGCACCTGGCATGCCAGTATCACCTTCGTCCCCGGCTTTGCGCCTCGTGGGTGATGTTCCAGGATGCTGAAATCTCTGCTTCGAAGGTGTCCTGGACTTGGATGGTGTAGTATGTTGTGAGGTTGACGAACCGAGTTGATCAGCGACACTTTTGCGAGTCGATTTGCGTGAAGGAGTCAAGGGCACCCCGAACCCAAAAGATCCTTGTTTAAGCAAATCCGAACGATCATGTTTGGCACTTTGCGATTGCCTGTCTTTTCTCGGTGATATCGGCTTATCAAAATCGAATGTGCGTTCATCGAAAGGACTGTTCAGCGGGTCTGGTTGTGAGCGAGCTCTGGCACTACCAAAATAACCTGGCAAGTCATTCGTGATTGCAAACATCGAGTTACTGGTGGGTTTCTGAGGTGCGACGTGAGGCGAGGACGGCTGCGGTGCATTGCGACGAACCAATAACAAGAGATGTTTGCGAGTCTGTGCTAAGGAATGCTGCCAATTTCGACTACTCTTCATAGCCTTTTTGCTCACTTTGCTGAGCAATACCGGAGGTGGTGCAGAAGCGACAAACGGCGGATTGTTATGTGA
Source organism: Taphrina confusa (assembly GCA_005281535.1). Classification (NCBI taxonomy): domain Eukaryota; kingdom Fungi; phylum Ascomycota; class Taphrinomycetes; order Taphrinales; family Taphrinaceae; genus Taphrina; species Taphrina confusa. Next base: position 405,202 of record RHGJ01000013.1, on the reverse strand, counting down.
GGACGTGGTCAATTCCTTCTCGTACACTGACTGAAGCATGACTTCCTGTTCTTCGGTCCACTCGTTCTCCGGCATTCCCTCACCATCGCTCGAGATCATGGAGGTCGTCGACATGGTCCTCGCCATCTGCGGTCTTTCTCGATGAGTGTATGACAATGTGGAGGCGATCGAGGGAGTCCGTAAGGCCGAGTTTGCAGCGTCGGCGCTGTATTGTGGCACCCTCAGGTGTAGGTCGGCATTGGAGCGCCTCATCGTGGTGCTTGTGTCAGGCCAGGGTAGATGACTTTGTGACCGAGAGGAATACGCTGTGCCTATTGACGGGGCGACAGACAAGGATCTGACCGAAGGATCGAGCGAACAAGAGTATGGTCGTTGTTGCGCAGGATGTGTGGTGACGAAATGAATGAGAATACTCTGGCGGCTGCGACGATGCAACTTTTGCAGCCAAAATTCTACGAACTTCAGCCGGCTACCGCATTTGTTTTGATCCTCCCGCACTTAAAATGATGCTCAATCACACAAACTGGGATTCAATGCAATTCACAACACTCACAGCGAGTCCTTCTGGGTTGTGACACGTCAAAGGCGGAAAAGCTGAAGAACAGCCTGTAATAGAGTGCTAGCCTCCTCCTAATGCCTGCCTGATCCGCTTCTCGAGCCAGAATATTACTGCATTGACACAGAATGCTCGAACCATAGCCTCTGTTAAACCATTGAAAAATCCAGTCAAACCATGCAATTGATAGATATCTTTTGCACACTGTTGTTCTCGAGTCATCATGATTGCTCTCCACGGGACTGTCTCTGCTGTTGCTCCAGAGCAATGATCAATGATCAGAGGTGTAGCGATGGCTGCGCGATCTGCCTGTATATTCGTCTTGATCGTGTCCAGGGGAAATATAGATAGCCAAGATACACAACCAGCAAGACCTCCAGCTGTAAGGAGGTCCAGAGGTTTTGGCAAGTAACGCGGCATGAGCAAGCAGAACAGTTCATATGCAGCAAAGTAGAATGCGTAGCCAATGACATCTCTCACGATGGTGATGAGAGAGCCTCTATACAAGCCGCTGAAGCCATCATTTTGCATGATCTGGCTTACGACTTCCATTGAACCAATTCGGAGCACTTGAGCTCTGACCTTGACAGCCTCTGTAGGTATACTTATAAAACATACGCATAATCCAGCAAACGCTCCAGCGAAGAAGCAGTTCATCAGATTGTACAGCTCTCCTTTTCTTACGGAGTTGTCAAGCATAGCCATATTATATGACCAGAAGAGAATGCCATTCAAAAAGCCTAAGCTCATGATCGGCATCAGCAGGCCAGAAAACCACAAATTAGGCCTTAAGAGAATAGGATGGCCGTCATTTGCAGAATCTGAGTTTTGCTTGATAGTCTTTAGGACATCAAGAGGCGAGCCAATGATCAATCCGCCTAATCCTGAGAAGAAACCGGCGAGAAAGTCAGCAATCATCCAAAGTCTTAATGATCGCCTTGTACGTGCAACATCGGTTCACTAAAATTCTCTGCTCTGCGGAGGATGATATTGAATTTGAGTCAGGGCTCAGCCGTGGCTACACACTAAATTTGAAGGTCAAGAATTCTTCTACACCATTCATTTGACGACCATTTCTGTCATGTATCTCGTGAGACTATTCATTTGTGGTCAATTCGTGGTTGTATGCACATCATACACATCTCGGATCTATGATGAATCTGGATGAATACTCAGTCAGTTCAAATGTGAAGAACAACCCCACGTTTCATATGTGTTAGGATCAATCGGGCAATTTCAGCCGTCGTGACGGAGTAACACGGAACGAGTACACCCGCTCGCTGCTTGTACAAAACATTACTCAACTACCGCGGTTTGTGGCCACAATGACCGCACACGACACTACGAAGCGATTCTAAAGCATCACACTGTCACACATTTCCCGTTATCTGGCTTCCACTCATCTTCCTGTGAGTGTAGAAGTGCTGTTGCAGCAGAGTACATCTTCAAGATCACACAACTTCACCATGCAATATAACTCTCTATGCGCTAAATTAGTTCCACGACATGAGCAACGACAACGAAGTCCTATTGTACGCACAGGACGTAGTCCACCTGACTCTTGGCTGGAGTACTTGAAAGCCAATGCTGAACTCTCGTCCTCCAATGCCTATAACGAATACAAGATTGTGCGAAGCGCTCATTCGCATGATGGCTCGATGCAGGGCAACCCAGCTAAAAGACCCAAGGTCAGCAAGACTGTCACTTTTGCAGAGTGAAAGTATGCTCAACTTGCTTTCTACATCTATTTTAACATATCTACAGTTCTTTTGTACAGGAAAAGACATCTCACGGACATATCCGCTATATGTACAATTCGCTTGAATTCGCAATTCTCGACAACCGAACCCTCGAATCAGTAATGTACCGTTCTCCAGGACTTCATTATTGGTACCGGCCATAGCGCACAACAGGACAACCGTATCAGTTGCGTTTTTTCAATTGAAAAGAGGCTATGTCGGCGAGAATATCGACGTGGTCCGAGAGACGCTCCACTATGACGTTCCTCGTTGTCGCAGAAGATTCCGACATCAAAAGCTTATGACCGTTTGCGCTTCTGATCATTGGAGCTGCATCTACCATGCGACTAGTACTTGTCAGCATGAACATTGGCGAATCAATGCTTTATACGTGTAAGATAGAAGCGCAGACAAGATGACGGTTACTGTAGCAGGTGACAAAAGCATGTTTGAGAGCTACGAGGTCCTTGTAATCCTGGGGATTAATGCAAACTGCCTAAGAAGTAAAGTTGTTTTCTGCTTTTCACTTTAGTATAGGTGTCCTGCAACGCTCTTGCGATCTGTAGAACAACAAATATAAGGAAACAAGAACATATCGCGCTATTCAGCTAAGGAACTGACGTGTGGCTATATTGATCTGTATAGTGGGGTTGCACGCAAGGAGTTTTCTTGCTCAACTCCTTTTCCACAGGAGACTCTTGTAAGCCGCTGTCAAACAGGCTGCATGTGCCCGCATTGTTAATTGTACAGTGCCGCACAGAAAATGGGGCCTCCGGGTACAATTCAAGCGGGCGCCAGCTGTGCATGTGCGGCTGTAATTAGGCCCCAAGCATCACAAGTAAGCAGCAGCTGCAGGTGTGTAGCTATGGCGATACGTCGTTCTCTGAGCGCTACATAGATGGATACGTATGTGATTGTCGAAAGTCACGAATGAATCTTTTATGCTGTAGAAATTAATTTGATTTTAGAAAACGATCCTTCACGATTCGCTTGAGGCATAGATTACACAAGTGATCACAATTGAACACAATGTATACGGGTATATGCGTCGGTCACACCTGCACTGTCAGAGCACTCTGACTTTCGCACAAAGCTTAAGGCGGAAATCAATTGCAATTGCAAGCATGCCAGCCATTCGAAGAATATTGCGAGCTCGGGTCTTCCAATTGCAATATCTAGCAATTTCACAGCTGCCGTGATCTTGTACCACACTTTCATCAGCTGCAGAAACATCATTGAACAATGGTATCTCGAGCCTGTTGATGATCTTCACACGTACAGACATGGTTCTATGGGTTTTGGCATTCAAGACGCCTTAGCAGGAAAGTCATTCCTGGATCTAGATTCTCCACATGAGAAAGACTGGTCGAATTGCCCCGCGAATCTGTCTGAATCTTATCAAACGGAAAAAGGGCAAATTGCCAAAGGACTTACTGCCTTGTCGCCCCCCAATATCCGCAGACTGGGCTCTCGAGATCAAGGGGCGATTGCAGCCTGATTGTCCCCGGCAAATCCCAGCCGATCGTCTGCAGACAAGATGATTGGCAATTTGAGTTTTGAGTCGACACTATGGCGGCCAATGAGCAGGCAAGGGCACACAAACTCGTCTACATGTCAACTCCGATTGGCTCGGGCATGGTCCGAGCTGCTCGGGCCAGACCACCAAATCCCTCATAAGACACCCATTAAACCTCCAGTGCCTTTTGCGTTTGAACGAACCATGATGGCGCCATACAACTGCAGAGGATGCCCCGGCAGAGTATAAGATCAGCTCAATGTCCATCTATCAAAAAAGTCTTTTAAAATCATAGAACATATACTACAAGAGTACTTTCCCTCTCTCGACCTTCTTTCGAAAAACACTATAATAAAACATGGTTGCAATCAAAGCCCTCATCGTCCTGGCCTTCACTGCCATCGCATCAGCACAGAGCAGCTCTCGAGCTGCCTCGAGCAGTCGTGCTCCTGCTGCTTCATCCGCTCGTGCATCTAGCACCCGAGCTGCCTCGAGCACTCGTGCGAGCGCTGTAAGTTCAAAAGCAATCATGATGCGAATCTGAGCATTGTTTCTGACAAGTACAGGTCCCAACCGCTACCGGAGCTGCCAACCTGAACTACGTCTCTGGTCCACTCTTGGCTGGAGCCGCTGTCGCCATGTACGCTCTGTAAATTCAATTCAATCCGGAGCCTGCAGAGGAGTGTACCATCAGAATGTCATTATAGAATATCAAATCATACCATCACTCATTCACACCGACACGTTGCTTGATTCTGTGTGACTTGAATGAATGTGTATCCCACCGTGTCTGTGTCGTCTCCAACTTGACTAGCCACAGGGAATGCAAAGTATATGACCGTCGTTGTTGGACGAGACGAAGAGGGACAACCCGATCTCCAGCGCTTGTCAATTATTGCGGCGCGCGATTGAGCTCGATTGAGATGTCAGATTTTGACTGGCAGCTCAGATCTTTAGTGGTGTCGGGAGATTGGGGGGAAGCAGGTGGCGGGTCCCATCAAAACCCAGGCCAGACCAGTACGATAGCACCTGTGCTCCTCTCCACCATCCTCACTCCGCTCCGCACTCCATGAAGCACATCCCCGAGCTCAATCAGCCGTCATAGTATTTATGTATCGCGTCAGAATCACAGAACTATAGCAGTCATGAGAGTATATTGTACAAGATTATGCGAAAGGATGACAGCGCTTTTGTGCGCTATCGCGAGGTAATGCGGTGACATGGTATACATACGCAATTGCAGCTGTGTACGTGCAGGTACGGGTGCTGGTGCATGTCTGTATCGAGACTGACTGCAGATAGCGCTTCGCAGGGCTTTGATTTGCTCCTTGCGATCGGCATCACTTCCAAGGTCTGCTCTGTTTTACCTGACGCTCTTCAAGGAGGAGCTCGAACTCATGAAGTATGAATATTTGAGTTGGCACGTGATTACGTTCAAGAACGATCGTACTCGTCGTCTCTAGATTCGATTACACGGCAGGTGTTGCTGAACTATTCAGTGTCAGTGACTACAATAAAGTTGAATTTTGTTCTTGAGAATTGTCTTGCGGCTCAATTCGTTGTTCAAGTATGAGCAAGCGTCAGGCGGGTACCCAAATAACCAAAGATCGCGGGGACGAGGAGGAAGATTGGGGTAGAGACGGTCCTCCGGATCCTGTAGAAGAAGCCTCAGCTGAGGTGCTCGCAACAAGAAAGATCGCTCTGCCAAAGTCGAGGAGAAGGAATCAAGACTCGAACAACGACAATTCTGAACAAAAGAAGCCAAACCCATTCTCTTTTGGAATACCTACAACCTCCTCCGATGCTTCCAGTACAACCTCAAAACCTAATCCTTTCGCTACTCTAAGTCAGACGGAAAACGGCACTAAACCATTTGGCACAGGTGCCTCGAGTACAGCTTCGGCCACACCCACTTTCTCTTTTGGCTCTTCGACTGTACAAGCGAGTCCGAGCATTGACACCGACAAAGAGGCACAAACCGCTCAAAGTTCCGATCAGAACTCTAAGAGTGCCTTCAATGATGATCAATTCGATACACTGCTCAAGCACCGTTCGATCAATGTAAGTTTTTCAAAGGCGGTAGCTGCGTGTCTTGAAAACGACGCGTTTGCCGACTTGACAAAGATTTGCGAGGAATATCAGCAACATCGGAGCTCGATCAAAGCGATTCAGGTCGTCGCTGCCAAGAACACTACTGGTAGTGGTACAGATATCTATCCTTCATTCCCAAAAACGACCACGAACGAAAAGGCACCGTCTCCAACTGATACGCAAGCGCAAGAGGTTTCCAAGGCTCCATCATTTGCATTCAATGCTACCGCCCCGAGCTTCTCTTTCGGAGCAGCCGCCGCAAAGACCTCCACAACTCCCACTTTCACTTTTGGTCAAAAGACAGAAGTGGAAGCGCACAATGATACTGAAAAGCCCGACAGAGATATGGATTCGACCAGCAAGGCTACCAACGACGAAAATCCGCCCAAGACATCTCAAGCTCCCGTATTTACCTTTGGACATACGTCTGCCAAGATTGATGACAAGCCTGTAACAGCTCCCACGTTCAGCTTTGGTCAATCATCCAAGAAAGCGGAGAAAATAGACCCACAAACTTCTGAAGAGACACCAAAGAAACCGATTGAGACAAAGACCAACGACTTTTCTTGGACACCGGATCGCGGCATCAAGTTTGGCGACGGTTCAAAGACATCTGAATCGAAATCAACCCCACCAGTTTTTGGATTCCAGAATCCTTTGGCTTCTCCTGTTCAAGGTGCTTCGACGGACAAGGTCGTCAGTCCAAAACCACCGAGTACTGGCTTTAGCTTCGGATCCACTAGCAACACTGGTTTCTCCTTTGGCCAATCCTCGACTCAGCCTGCCACAGAGTCTAAAGATGCATCGACTTTCAAGACACCGGCATTTTCATTCGGCTCGAGCGCTCCAAGCTTTTCATTTGGCCAGTCTACCACCCCATCCTTCTCGTTCCAAGCTGGTCCGAAGCCCGATGCAGCCGATAAACCCGAGACGGCCAAGGAAAGTGCAACTGCCACTCCAGAAGCCGAAGGTGACGCCATGCCCGAAGAGCCAAGAACGAACGATGCACTTGTCGCAGGTCCGGGCGCTGGCGAGGAAGATGAGGATGAGGTCTACTCTGTACCACGAGCCAAACTCTTCAAGTTCAACATTGAGAACGGTGCGAATCCATGGACCGATCTCGGCATTTGTGTGGTCAGGGTCCTGGTACACAAAGAGACGGAAAAGGCACGCATAGTGGCTCGCGCAGAGGGAGCCGGCGCATTACGACTGAATGCACGAATGTATCCACACTTCAAGTACTCGCTCGAGGGAAAGAGCAACGCTAAAGTCTACGACCTGGGGAGCGACTCCAAGACGGAAACATATCTCATCAAGATGAAGGAAAAGGAGACGGCAACGGCACTAGTCAAAGTACTAAACGAGAGGAAAAAGTGAGCATCAATTGGGGATCGAGAAATCGGAACGGTTGTATATGAGTTTAACCAAAATGTATAAATTACAAAACCAAAATGTGACAGAAAGCATTTCATTATTATTCGCAGCGCATCGCATCCTTCGCTTAGAGTGAGTTCTCGCGCATCAAGTCTTCCTCACTTTCGCACCCATCCTGTCGACTGTACTCGTACCTGATGTGACAAGATCCCCTTCCTGTCGACTGTACTACTGTATTCGATCATTCGACGTCTGTTTGAATAAGGAGGGTATCAGTCTTCGTAAATAGGCAACAACTCCATTTCTTTTCCATTAACTGAAACCGTTGCGGTGCCGGACGAAGAAGAAGAGACATCAGAGTCGACTGAAATGATTGAATCTCGTCGGTCCGTGCTCGATGGCGCTGTGTAAGAGGTACCTCATGCGTCGCGTCAAAGATTGGTAAACAAGGCGCCATCGGTGCGCGACTCATCAAGCTTATTATCTCGAGTCTACAAGTGTTGCGCTTATAGAATGTGATTTGTTGAGGCTTACAAGAATTGACGGAAAGGTCATTATTAAAGAGACAGACGACTTGCGGAAAGGAACGGGCTCAAGGTAGAGCACATGACCTCCCTGAGGGATCTGCGTCATGTGGAGTTTCGCCGAGGCTTCTTTCGAGCCGAGCAAAAAGTCGCAAAGGTCGATCTGTGATGTTTCCTCTTTAAGCTTTCTTTTCGGTACCTACCCCGGATTTTCCACGACCAATGAAAATGCTTCCCTTCCACACCAATCAATTTATGACGAATTTGGCGACGACAATATTCATCCCTCGAATCGAGTATGTATTGAAAAAAATAGTTGATATGTAGAAGAATATGCTTGTACAGAGTATTTCACTATGACTCTCACGTTATGCATCAACGATATTAGGGTGCTTAGAGTTCACGATCGAGGACCATTCCTGCAATCGAAGCACTCATCAGAGTCGCCGTGATACCAGTCAACAGAGCCGACACGGCGATCCTGGCAAAGTCGGCAGATCTCTTGGGTGCCAATTGCGAAAACACACCAATCTGGTTACCGACCGAACCAATGTTACCGAATCCTGCAATGGCATAAGTGGCGATGATACGACCTCTGCTCGAGAGAGCTAGATACTCGGCTTCCGTAGTGAGAGCAAAGAAGGCTACAAACTCATTCTGGATGACCTTGATTCCGATTAGTCGACCGATAGGTAGTAGTTCATTCCTTGGTGCTCCAAGAAGGAAAGCGATTGGGTCTACTTGAGTTAGTTTCCACAGGTTTTCATCTAGAGTGGTGTCAATTACAGCAAAGATAGCCAAGGACAAAGTCGAGAGTGAGTTGTGGTACCTGTACGTACTTGCCAAACCAGCCAAGCAGACCATCGATGAGACCCACAAACGCGATGATACATAAGAGGATACCTCCAATCATAGCGGCAACTTTGAGCCCGAGCCAGGCACCATTTGTGAATGCTTGCAATGCATTCGTGTTTTCCTTTTCGTCCTCAGACTCGGGAATGACGACACTCCCCTTACTCAATGTTTCCTCGGTTTCTGGGTATCTCATCTTGGATAGAGCAATCGATGCCGGAATCGACATGATTGTCGCCGATAACAGAGCCTGCGGGTTGGCACCGAGTGCTACATAAGAAGCAAAAACCGATCCAGCAATGGTCGCAAATCCCGATGTCATAATCTGATGAATCTCCGAGTTGGTCAGATGGTTGATGAATGGTTTGATCAGGATAGCGTTCTCGCCCTGACCGATGAAAGGTGCAGCCGCGGCGGCAACGGCTTCAGCACCGGAGATGTCCATGGCCCAGTAAAAGAAGACGGCAAACTTGACGATGAAGAACTGTAGAAATCCAAAGTAGTAGGCCAATTGTACCAAGGAAATAAAGAAAATGATGGCTGGCAACACCAAGATCACAAAGATTGTCAAAGCAGCAATATCGTCGCCAAATAAGAAAACAACTCCTTTTCCAGCAAAGCCGAGAAGACTGACTGCCAAACCGGAAATGAAGGCGAAGATGTCATAACCAAATCCTGATCGAAGCACCCAGAAGGCAATCAAGAATTGTGCAATGAGACCGACTTGAACGGTCTTCCAATTGATGAGCTTTCTGTTTCTCGAGGTCGCCCAAAAGAGTGAGATAAAGACGGCCAGGCCGAAGAGCGAGATTGCTCGATCAGCTCGTGTGTTTGAAGCAGTTTCTTTCGAGGCCATTGACCCAATAAGTAGAACAGCGACGGTCAAGATTCCTCCAGCATAACCTCGATAAGCCACAGGTACTGTTCTATCGAGAGTGGCGACAAAAACCTTGTTCCAGATGGTGTGTATAATCTTGAATAATGGTCGAGGCGATACGTGATATGTGAGGAGTCTCAAGGTCACAAAGAGCCAAAGCAGAAACGGAACAACCCAGTTGTATACCTGGTGCTTGGTCTGCCCTGGACGATGAAGGATGACACTGGCGACCCACCAAGCTGTAGCCAGCACTGCAAATAAGATGTGCCAGTATACTCTATAGCCAGAATACCATCCTCTGCTCTTGAAGTGTTGCTCAGCCTCTTGCGTTGGAGAGTTTGTCGAGCCGAGTTCAAATGCCTTATCTTCACCTCCGTACGTTGGCTTCTCGTTCGAGATATCTGCCTGATATCCCACTGGATGAGGGTACAATTCATTGCGATGTTCCCGTGGGTGAGGTGCGCTTGAATAGTGTACCTCACTGAGTGGTTCTACAGCATGATTATGGTGTTGATGCGTATGTTCATTGGCAGGCTCGAGAGCCGGATCGCGAGCGTGACTTGGCAGGAAAGAATTGCCTGGCGTGGTCGTGTGTGACATTGCGTTGTTTAATTTATGTTTCTGGCTATTCACACAATTGTTTGACCAGGAATGCCGTGATGTCGAAGCGTTTCGCAGCTGCACAGAGGACGACCTCTTCAGTTACGCTGTGTGCCAGAGGTCAGGGCGATGCGGAGAAGAAAAAGCAAGTTGAGGGAGGTTGGAAATTGAGGGATGATAAGTAGCAAAGATCTGCTGCTTGTCTAGAGTGGCTGCTATCAGCTGAAGTTCTGAATCTCTTTTTTTCGTGATTCGGGCGTCTATCTCTGGTCTTCAGCCTGAGGTAATCAGCCGGTGGAATGTTCATCATTCTCATTGGTTGATTGAGAGATACACGGGAAGCCACGTGCCAAATCTGGCAAACAGCCCGTCTCTGGCAAATCCTCGGATGCTCTCATCACAGTGAAGGAAGATTCTGGTTGGGTGCAACAAACACTCCGCTCACCTCACACTCGCTGACAGAAGGCTTGACCTTTACTCTCACGTACACAAACCTACTGGACGAGACGATATATCATCCTTTTAGGTGATATTGACATATTCACATCTAACCTGTCCGTACCGTCCTGAATATGTAAACAAACAAGGATGAATCATTCTTGCGGTCAAGTCAATGGAAGTAGGTAGCAGTTTACTGTGTGTCTGCTTCTGCGCCACTTGTCTGCCACGGTTGCACTACAAAAGACAACTGGCTGAGCCATGCATGTGTGTCCCAAGTGCTTCCTTATCGTGGTGGAACCACCGACATGTAGCCCAGCTCCTCAAAGCCATGTGCTGGTTGCTTACACCTCAACGGTTGCTGCTTTTTGTCGTATTCAATTCCACTGCCCCACGGCAATTGTAACGGAGATAAGATAATTGACTTGTCCTCCAGGGCTGTTTCAAGGTCTATGTTTCCCCCCCACGGCTTTGTGGCCATGCTGCGTATCTGGCCGAAAGAGCATCGGAGTGGCCTTCTGCTACAATTGGAAAGCTTGTTGAAAGAGACATTCGATGGGCGTTCATCAAAGTCAAACAGCAAGGTCAAGTTGAGGGTCCGATATCAGCCATGTTCTTTTACCTCTAGCCTGCAGAATTGAAAGAAGTGCTGGATCATCATTTGATGAGGTTTTGGCAAGATCAAGATCTTATGCTTAGACTCGGTGGTCTTTATAGGCGGTAGGAATCTATCCAGGTATTCCTTGATAGTGTAATCAGTGCAGAAGCCAGATCAGAAAGAGCCTCACTGCACATGAAAGATTGGGTGGTTTAACTAGACCCGACAACAAAAGCAGACGACTGACGCGTTGACGATCTCTGAAGCCAGACACGAACGAGTCAAAGTCTGGAAAGTTGTGACGATCGTCGGGTGGTCTTGTAGATGTGCTGGGCTTGGCTCGTTTCATGTAAATTGCATTTTGATCAAGCAACGCACCGTGGAATCGATTCCTGGAATCTGAAATAGATCCATCAGGAATCGCTTGTGGTTGTCGACTATTCGCTTCCTCCTTGTCATTATTATTGTTGACCTTGATGCTTTCAGGTCTCTCATAGTATGGAAGCCGGCAAGAGTCGCGATCGCTGGACTTTGAGCAAGATGTGTCTGTCTCTGCAACATTTCTGTAGAAAATCATCTTCCTCGTGTGAGAAACCTTTGGTACTTTCCAACCTCATGTGAAGTGCAACAAGTGGTCTAATACTGGGTAGCTCGGTAGAAGATCACAGTTTCATCAAGCTACCTTTAGGGCTCGACGATCTACACGTCGCATGAGTACAGAGAGCTCAACAAGATTGGTCAAAAGCAAAGAAATTGCAGCATCAATGACCATGACAGAAAATCAAGAAGATCCAACAGCTCAGGACATCAGAGCTCTGATGTTGAGCTCAATGATACCTTGTTGACATCCTTCGACTTGTCTGTCGATTCAAGAAGTATCATCATAATGACGTGTTCGCACAGACTCATTTGAATTCCGCATTGAGTCGAATTGCATATGTATGTGGATTTATTGTTATATGAATGAAGTGATGCACCTAGTGAAGGCAAATGGACACTACCGAGAACATATAGCAATCTCATTAAACGTTGCGCTCAAGACTTTTAGAGCTTGGCTTTTGGTTGTTGCTGCTGAGCTGTCTTGAGGATGTCTCCGAGAGCAGTGGCCTTCATCATGTTTCCCTTCATTGAATTAGAACGAGCCGGGGAGCATCACTAATCACTGAACGTACCTTGATCTTGATCTTTCCCTGCATGAAAAGCTTCTGAGCATTTCCCTTTCCTGAAGCGAGATCGAGGAAAGTCTTCTCGTCCATCGTCAAAGTAATGTCGGCCTTCTTGCCAGCTGATCTCGTCAGCTTCGAGTGATCGTCTCACAAACGGAGGTCATACCTGGAGAAGCGCCTTCACCAGCGGTTCCCTTGTCCTTCAGATCGATGTAGTACTTTCCGGCATTCTTGAAGTCGAATGAGAAGACGGCATTTCCTTTCTTTAGAGCTGTCTTCTTGATCTCAGGATCCTCAAGACCATCCTTGAGCTGTGCGAAAAGATCTTTTACGGATGACATGACGATGAATGGGTTATCTGGTTGCTTGCTGGTGGTAATCGGGACCTCTTTGTAGTACTGCCTGGTGCGCACAGGAAGGAAGGAAGGTCGGTCCGAGTGTGGTAATACTGGGGGAGGGGGATGGCATGACAGCCTGTGATCGCACGAAGCTGACCTCGGAAGGGGCATTCAGACTTACACGCTCCCGTCCACCGTTGTCTGATCCGCGGCTGATCGTGTGTGCGAGATGCACAACCGTGGGACGTTCTCAATTCGGTTCGTCTCTAATGAAGCGGGGTCCGAGCCACGGGTTTTCTTTCCGAAAGCGGAACTCAACTAGACTTCATACAAAATACACGACCAGAATTATGAGGATTTAAGTTGCAGCTTATGACGTCGTGAAAGCAAATAGGTGACCGCTACTAAGTAGCAGTGTAGACGATGAATTCAAGATACGCAGTACGAGTTCGCTCTCCACAAAGTCGTGACCGGCAAGTTCATTAATCAATCTATATGCTTGCCATTGACTCTATATTTACACCATAAGTCTGAGCATCAGTCATGCATTAGCAGTGACTACCTATAAAACTCGTATTTGTTGCCTTCAGCTGCCTTGTGCAGCTTTGAGTATGCCTCTTCAATATCCGTCTGTAGGATCACGTATCGCGATTTTCGCACTGCTATGAGTCCTGCATCCTGCATGATTGCAGCAATTTGTGCGCCAGATGCGGCATCTGGTCGCAGAATGAACGTATCGAGGTCGACCTCGGGTGAAAGGGACATTTTAGAACACACCGTAGTGAATATCAATCTGCGCTGTCGACGGTCCTTCAGATTAGGAAATTCGATCTTTCTGTCGAGACGACCAGGTCGGAGCAAAGCAGGATCTAATGTATCCGCCCGATTCGTAGCCATAATAACTTTTACGTTCGAGGTCTGATCGAATCCATCCATCTGGTTTAGCAATTCGAGTAGAATTCTCTGAACTTCACGATCCGCACCAGTCTGCGCATCGAATCGCTTTGTAGCGATCGCATCAACCTCATCAATAAAGATGATGCAGGGACTGTTTTCTCGTGCCATTCGGAATACATCACGAACCATTCGAGGACCCTCTCCTAAGTATTTCTGGACGAATTCTGATCCAACGACACGAATGAAGGAGGCTTTTGTGCTATTTGCAACAGCCTTGACAAGCATCGTCTTTCCAGTTCCGGGGGGCCCATACAACAAAACACCGCGTGGTGGATCGATACCAATTTGCTTGTACAGTTCCATTTGTTGCAGTGGCAACTCAACTGCTTCTCTTATTTCCTGCTTCTGAATGTCAAGTCCGCCCACGTCTGCATAAGTGACATCCGGCTTCTCGTCAGCTCGTAACATTTGTATGGAACTGTCAGCTTCGGGAGGTAAGATATCGACCAATGCATTCGAATGACGATGCAGAGCCACGGAGGAAGATGGCTTTAGGAGTTCCCGGTCCAACGTGGACAAAATTCTGACGACATAGTTACTACCAGTTGTAGAACCTACTATCCCAGTATTCTGATCGATAGCCTCCAGAAATTGTCCAATGACTAGTGGTACAGATTGTATACGTTTCACTTCTTCCTGTGCTCGAATAAATTCTCTGCGCAATGATTTTTGATCATCCTTAATAAAATTCTCCTGCAGCTCCAGCGTCTCTAGATGTCTCTGCAAGGTTTTGAGTCGCGAATAAAGGTCTCCCTCCTGTGATTCAGCTGATTGGGATGCGATAGGACCAGTCTCGTGCTGTGTTTTTGTCAAGGACTTGACAGGGAGAACATTCGCTACAGCTGCCATCTGTGCTGGAATATTGAGGTCTGTAGAGATTGATTTTGTCGAATTCGCGACTTAGAAGAATTTGGCAATATCGTTAGCAGTTGTTGTTGAGAACGATCGGGTGCAGCACACTGCAATGGATGATACAGAAGTACGTAGTTCTGGAAGAGAACGCGTTGCCCGTCAACTTCCAGCCGTGCCAATACACCGGAGAGTCCGTCTGCCACCGGATCATCCTCCAATTCACAAAACACCAGGAATCGAGTTACAGGGTCAGCGTGTTGTACAAATCTATATCTCAGACAACTTGGCTAACACACTACTATATGTTGTAGTGGTCATTCGATTCAGAACTTTACAATCATTCTTCAGCACTGACTTGTGCATGAACAAGAGGATCAAACTCGACACCGAGATGACGACATGTATACATACCCAGAACACGCCACTTCACCCTCCAACTAGTGGTCAACATGTCTACAAAGATGAGTGTTGTCATTGCTTCTTCTCTCAGGTGTGTTTCTCTAGCGAAATCTGCCATAGTCCTAAACTTGGCAGGATTCCCAGCAAGGAATAGACGTCTGTCTCTCGTGCTTTCAAGCTGGCTGCCTCGCTCCAGGCCGTGAACACGCTGTGGGACACTTCAACCAATTTCCTGAGCATCCTTTGGTACTCAATATCAGACGCGAATCGAAACCCAGAACTACGTCAGCAGTATTATTACCTGCTCTCCACTCCATCACACTAATGAGCGGTAGGACAACGAATCTGCCAAGACGAAATTGGCTATATCAGCAGAAACGGCTGCCGACAGGTATGATTACCACACGTCGGTCAAGTGTCTCGCATGCAATCTACCAGTCAACTGTCCGACGGCTGCGATTAGCGCGACTGTCGCCGGGGTCATGAGTGCACTATCCTCGGCACAACAGTCGGAGGTCAAAGCTTGGGAGCAGGAAATGATTGCATGTGAGCATACTCTCACGTTGCAGCAAGAACCATCAAGAGTCCTCAAGGATCAAAGTCTTGCCACTTGTTCAAAGTGCGATTTGAACGAGAATCTTTGGTTATGTCTTGTTTGTGGAACATTGTCTTGTGGTCGAGCTCAATTCGGTGGTGGTGGAGGAAACGGTCATGGATTACAACACGTAGACACTTCCGGCCATACACTAGCAGTCAAATTGGGATCAATAACACCTGAAGGTTCCGCTGATGTTTATTGCTACTCGTGTGATGAAGAACGTATCGATCCCATGCTGCAAGAACACCTTGCACACTGGGGCATTAAATTGGCTGACCGGACGAAAACCGAGCGCTCCTTGCAGGAGATGCAGATTGAGCAGAACATGAAGTGGGAATTTTCTATGACTTCTGAAGATGGCCAAAGGGTAACACCATTGTTCGGACCTGGCTTCACTGGCATGAAGAATATCGGTAATTCTTGCTATCTTGCAAGCATAATGCAGTCTTTGTTCTCACTCGATTCGTTTCGTCACCGATTCCAGGATCCTTTCGATGGCAACCGCAAACAAGTGATCACCAATCCTGAAGCAGATCTCGAGGTACAGATGCGAAAGATGGCTGATGGTCTTCTTTCGGGTGAGTTCTCAAAATCGGTACGAAATGATGGCGATGATGAAGCGCATCAAGTAGGCATTGCACCAAGCATGATTAAGCAACTCATTGGCAGGGGTCACTCCGAGTTCAGCACAATGAGGCAACAAGATGCTTTTGAATTCCTACTTTTTCTTGTGGAAAAGTTAAATACGTTGCAGACTCCTGCCGGACAACAGAATCCGACAACTACTTTCCAATTTGTGGCCGAGCAGCGAACACAGTGCTTGAGTTGTAAAAAGGTCGCATATAAGAGCACAGTGCAAGACAATATCTCGGTGCTAGTGCCTGCTCGAAAGATCACCTCGAATAACGTTGAGGACGCAGTCAAGTACGAAAATGTCAGTGTGGTGGAACTCTTGGATCTATACACCGCCGCAGAAACTGTTCAATATACCTGCCCGGCATGTACGTCCACAAAAGGTGCTAGCAAGAGGACCCTATTCAAGACATTCCCAGAGATTCTCGTGCTCAATCCAGGTCGATTTGCACTAGAAAATTGGGTGCCTCTCAAGCTGGAATTGCCTGTCGTCATACCGGAAGACGGATTCGACCTTGCGCCATACTTATCCAAAGGTTTACAAGAAGATGAAGATTCGATGCCCGAGGATGCAATGGCTTCTAGCACACAACCCAAGGCAAACGAAATCGACGTCGAGCAGCTCATGGCTATGGGTTTCCCACGAGTCAGAGCTGAAAAGGCACTCTTGGTTACCAAGGGCGGACCAGAAGTCGCCATGGAATGGCTTTTTGGGCATATGGAGGATGCGGATATCGATGAACCGTATGATGTAGTTTCTACTAGTCCGGCGCAAGGGACACAGGCGGATGCAGGCATCGTCGAGTCGTTGATGGATATGGGCTTCCCTGAACCGAGATGTCAGAGGGCTGCATTGGCTACCGCAAACGCAGGCGTGGAGGCGGCCATGGACTGGATCATGCAACATATGGATGATGCAGATATCGATGATCCTGTGCCCACAACCGTAGCGGATCCTGCTGCGTCTGTACTTGCGACGGCACAGACGGCAGGCAATGCAAACTTGCCGGCACACTACAGCACCAAGGCCATGGTCTGTCATAAAGGATCATCCATACACGCCGGTCACTATGTCGCATTCATCAAGAAGAAAGTGGATGGTCGGGACGATTGGGTGCTCTACAATGATGAAAAAGTGGTTAGGGGCATCGATTGGGAAGAGGCGAGTCGCACGGCATACGTCTACTTTTTCGAGCGTACGTAAAGAGAGAGCTATATACAAAAAGAGATTGTGTTTCGAACTATGGGATTGCATGGGTTCAGTCGAGGGAGATATTAATGACCGTCGTCGGTTTGTCCTTTAAATTCCGCTCGTCCACGGGTACTGATGTCCTGATCCATCCTAATCTTGCCGCCGACAATGTTGAGCGCACCATGAACTCGATCATGAATAGTGGGATCGTGAAAATTAAAGTGATGAGCGGGTTCTTGCACGTCTCTACCCCTTTGTCGTCCTTTATCCACTCGCTCGACGCCTTCGCCTAAATCATTCATTTGTCCCATCAAGTAATTATTGATTGATGTGGTGGTGATAAAGTACCCGTTTTCAGCCGTCACCGGTTCGTCCTTATGCGCTTCCAAAGTCTCGTATCGACCTTTTAACGTCTCATGGAATTCTTTCTGGGGAGTAGTCAGGCGTCTATCCCACGTCGACGTCGCGCCCGTCGGGATGCGCAAACCGTACGTCAATGAATTCCGGATGAATTCTTCCGAAGACAAGACTTGTGGATTCACTGGATTACGTGCCGGATCGACATTATTGTCCGTCGTTTCCCTCTCGATCCCTTGTTTTTCCACTTTTGATGGTTCGTGGTTCGTATTCGTGTTGGCGTCCTTGCCGAATCCCAACACCATCACGACGCTTTGATCGATTATGTCGCTTCAAGTACTCGCGAAAGCGTATCTCTTGCTTGATTTGGCTCTGCTCTCGCTTATGTGTGGCAGACTTGTGTGCAAGTGCATCTCCAAAAGATGTCATCCACGGCGTGGCTTGGACAAATTTACATGGCGCGCGTGGCTTCCTCTCTCTTTCCCTCTCCACAACGATTAAAGAGGACACGGGGGACATAAACACTGCAATTGCAACAAGCGAGCACGATCTTCAGAAGATCTATGCAGTGATATAATTTACACTAGTATATTGGTAACAATTGTACAAAGAAAAAATCTACAGACGTGCCAGACTCCATACACTGAGGAAATCCTTTGAGCAATTTTTTACAATGCAAAGGGCTGTTCCACAGTGCACAGGTCTCATCTGTCTCGACGTCGGTTGCCAAGAGACCGAGTCGGCGTAATTATCCGTAAATATATATAAACCATTGTCCTCAGTACCAAATTATTTACTGACCAGTCATGCCACGAAGCAAACCATCCTAGTAGTCTGTAAAGTATTAAATCTCCATTCGCCAATCTTCGCCGTCATCATCCATGTTGGATTCCTCATCAACCATATACATGTCGAATTCGTTCTGTGTCGATGGTCCACGCTCGCCCTCAAAAATAACAGCACCAGCTCGCCTCACGCGATTGACCCATAGGACCTCCTCAATGTTCAGAACGTCCCACGCGCTTGGACGGTCGGTCGGATCGGGTGACAGCATGCGCTTGACGACACGATCGAGACCCCCTCTGCCAATGTAGCGGTGGGGAACAACTTGTTCGTGGACAGATTGTGGAAGGGTACCCTCATCGGAACTGCTGAGACGCGGAGCATCGCTCAAGTCACCGCTCCTAAGCTTTTGCCAGGAAGCACCATTATCTGGAAGAACGATATTAGCTGCCACCTCCAAGATGATCAGACCCATGGAGAAGATGTCGACCGGCTTATCGTAGCGACCCGAGCTGAGGACCTCCGGAGCAATGTACTCGCGATCACCCTCTCGCTCGATGTGTTCGGGTGCCGGAAATTGTACACTCATGCCAAAATCTCCAATTTTTAAAACGCCCTCGAAAGTGATGAAGATATTGGCAGGTTTGAGATCGAGATGCAGAAATCCTTGTTCGTGGATATATGCTACACCAAGGGCCAGTTCTGTAAGGGTTTTCCACACACGAAACTCGTCTAATCTTTGTGTTCGACCGAGATCTTGCAAGAAGATGTCCAGGGAGCCATTCTCATAGTAATCAGTCTGTATAAAGAGGTGACCAGCTTCCTCCCAGGAGTCCTTCAGCTCAATGATGTGCTCATGTTTGCCAATTTGTTGTAAGACGAGTACCTCCTCCTGCCGACGATTGCGGTCTTTGAGAGTGGAGGATGCCGTTTTTGAACATTTTACCGCATATCGATCATGCGAGGTACGTTCTTGCACGACAAAGACCTCGGAGAATTCGCCTGTGCCGAGTTTTTCCACGTTTCGAAAACGTAGTTCGAGGGCTGTCGGAATATCAAGGTCACCGGCCGGGCTGACGGTCTGACCAGTATGATAGTCATCCTTGAGCGTAGTACTTGTGTGCGTGGCCGGAGTGCCTTGCGAGGAGATTGAAAGTCGTGAAGCGTCTAAAGGAATCTCTGCCATAGAGCCAATGAGATAGTTGTCATCTTCTGCCGGGCTGCGACCAAAGAGTAGAGGCTTCCGTCTCTTGCGATCCACGGTGGATCCTGTAGAGAGACTGAAGAGACTGCGTGTAGGGGTGTGAGGGGTGCCGTCGAATTCGGAGGAGGAGGAAGCGTATATGAAAGAAGAGTCTCCCTCGTGGTCCAGAAAGAGATATTCATCTAACGTGTTATCCTCTATGGGATTTTTTTCGTTGTTAAAATATTCTTTTGTTCCCAAAGGTGTACCTGGAGTTCCTGGAGTAGTGGGCAAACCCATAGTCGATGGTCTCTTACACGGTGTGTCAGGTGTTGGTTTGCTCATCTTGAGATGCTCTAAAGGCCGGTTACGTTTGGAAAGCAGACCCGTGGACATGAAAGCAGTCGCTAAAGGTTTCACTGCCTTTAGTGCGTCCGGTGTCGAAAAGTTGTGGTCAGCAATCGCTGATTCGAGCTTTAGCTTGTCGATTGTGCTTGGACGAAGTGCTGATCGATCTAGGGTACTCTTTTCATTGTTCGTGTTCGACGTCAGGGTGGTTGCACCTTGAGAAAGAGGATGTGGAAGTCGCGTCTGTCTATATGAAGCGTTGAGCGGATGTACAGAGGAGTTGGTCATGGCATGCGGAGTTCCGAAAGGCGAATCGCGATGACCAGGAGCGGTAAAATTGTCGACAGAAGCCTGTTTTCGCACATTGTGAAAGCGTCGGGAACGAACTACAGCTGGACTGTTGGGCATCGCTTGATCGAGATTCAGAAGATTTGGGAGAGCATCGGATCGCTTCAATGGAGACGGGCTATTGATGAAGCTCTCGTTCATTTCCGTTAGTGGCTTTGGAGTTGTCGCTCTGAGTCTATCGCGAGAGCTCGTCGAGCCAGCTCGATTTCTAGTATATGGAATGGCGAAGGGCGACTGTCCAGCCTTGTCGCTGGAGTTTGTCCTCCTATGGGTGCCCGTCATTGATGGGAGACCTACAGACGAGGATGTTGGAAGAGGAGCAGGATGACCAGTCCTTGAATCCTGCTGCGGAGACCTTTGCTCTGCTTGTCTGTGCGTGCAAAAGCAAGCGGACAGAGTAGTCGCAGGAGCTCGATCCGGCGAAAGGGTTCAATAAAGGACTATGTTATCGGTATGTTGGGGGGGCCAGAGTTAGTGGTTGTGTTGTCTGTGTGGTGTGTGTATAGAAAGAAGGGAGACACGTTAAAGGAGGGAGGTTGTGGGAGGAGTCTGGGTGAGAGTGAGATGGCCAGGGAGAGTGGGATGATTGACTGATTGATCGATTTCGCTGATCTGGCGGAGAAGCTCACAATGGTCTCCAAGAAGGTTACCTACCTGCCGTACAATCGCGTCTTTTCAAAAGATCAATGGCAGCTGTCGCAGGACAAGCAGAAAACAAATTCAGCAGGCACGATAGGCTATCCATCCACTGACTAAACATTTCTCACCTTTGACAACCTCTCAACCGGGACATTTTACCCCTTGAATTCGGCCCCTCCCACGTGTCTGCAGCTGATCCTCCTTCGCGACTGAAATTTGCCGTTGAACAACAACACAAAAGTAAACAACAGAAGTGCCAATCTCTCGTATCTTGCTATACGATCCATTGATCGATCTTTGCCGGGAACGAAGTGATCCGACAGCGTGATCACAATTCTTCTGTCTTTGGTAATTGTACCCATCATACGCCATTTGGAAGCATGTGTCAAGAAGGCAGATATGGACCGTATGGCACTTTCCCATGCATGTTCTCATGCGCCTTTGCTAGGTAGGTAACTTGATACTTGGCAACTTGAGAGCTCTGCAATCGTCATGTTTCTTCACTTCAAGCTAGACTAGCCTGTGAGCGGCTGCTAACCAGCAATTTTGATCCGACAGTTATCGTGTATTGCAGATCTCCAGTGGAGAGCCCCCCTGCTGCACACCTTGACGCTGGACGTCAGCAGTCGACGGAGTTTTGGCAATGTCCGGTGCAGCAGCAGCTGCAACAGCAGAGGACAAACCTGCGCGTGTCGAGAAGATCGTCACCTCAAGTCAGCTGCTGTCTGTGCCAGAGCTGAGGACCGAACCGCCGTCTCCTACAGAAGCTGACGGAGCAGCTGATCAGGCAACCGCTCATGATCTATCACATCAGACTAGCTCCAACACCATCAGGCAACATCCGAGCATGTCGAACGCTCTAGTCACAGACACGGAGAGTGAAAGCGGCTATGCTTCGACCTATTCGACCACGAATCTCGAGGTGGATCCGGGTCGACTGAGTGTCTTCAGCAGACGAGCAGCGAGCAAGTCCTCGTCAGAGACCGAACGACGGACGATGACAGTCGAGACCGAGGTAGTGCCCAATCTCTGCACTAACTCATCCATCAAGATAGATCATCATGCACGAAGTCTAAAGGGCAAAGCGAGCAACGACACCGTTCGTGCTTCGCAGAAACCCAAGAAGAAAAAATCGAGGATTGCAGTAGTTAATGCAAATCACATTCCGACCAAGTCAGAAATTTATGCCGCCACCATCACTCAAGCTGTGGACGAGGTGGAAGATTCAGACTCGGACGAGACCTTTGTCTACGAGAGCAATCCAAAATCGCCCAAGAGACTTAGTCGTACACCGAGTCTTGTCTCTGTCAGATCTTCAATTGCGGGCGAGAGACACGTTTCTCTTTCTAGAGCGGATGGGCATTCACGATATTCTCAAGGTCTTCATCACTATGATGATCGTGATCGTGAGAAGCTGCAACGTACACATGCTATAAGTGGCAAGCGTAGCATGAAATTTGCCAACAATCCATACGACGAGGGCACTCAACGCAGGCACGTATCTCACACGCTCAGCACACAACATCGCAACGTCCTTGGTGACGATGGCCCTTTCACGCGCTCGCCTAGATTGCGACCGGGTCTGGAACGCCGTACCACTTCTCCAAGCTCTTCCACACCAGTGAGCCCTAAGGTCTTGCGCCCTGCCTCTCCACGAGTGCCGCAGCGTTATGGCATGCCTCCCGCCAAGCGAGAGCGAAAGGGCAATCCGACTTCTTTCCGACCTTGGAGCCTGTACGAAGATGAAGAAGAGGGAGGTTCGTCATCGGAAAGATCACCATTTCTCAGAAGAAAGTCTAGTCGGACGTATCGAACCAACAGAGACCAAAGATCCGAAAGCCGACTGATGACAGGTATGCCTTTCATTATTGTCATCTTCTGCTTGATGCTTGTCATCTGCATGATGACAGCTGCGGCACTGTCCACCTCACAGCCACTACGGAATGTGAAAGTTGTGAATGTCACAAACGTGTTGGTCTCCAAACAAGAACTGTTGTTCGATCTTGTGGTGGAGGCATACAACCCGAACATTTTGGCAATTACAGTCAAGGATGTTGAACTATCGATTTTCGCTCAGAGCATCTACGTGCGATCAGCCCGGCCTTTGCTTTGTGAAGATGATACTACTGCTCCAGTGTGTGAAGATCCAATGTTAGCTGATACAGAACAGCATGCGCAACTAAACAAACTGCAAAACAAACAGTATGCAAAACACACGTCCACACCTTCCACCAATGTCTGGCCACCGTGGTCACCGTCGCCACAACCGACGAAAGGATATCCCGAGGACGAAGAAACCACTACGCTCCTGCTAGGTCGTGTCCATTCCTTGGATAGCAATCTCATTTTCGAATCCAAGTTTTTCAATCGTAGCGTTTCGACAGCCGCCGCCGAACTCCGAGTAGTGAAGCCCGGGCACGTCACGGATGAAGGTGGCGTTGAGATTTGGGAACGCGTCATTCAGCACTCCTTTGAGCTGATAGTCAGAGGTGTAATGAAGTACTCGACATCGAGCTTTAGCAAGACCGTTCGTACCGCAGAGCTGTACCGCACGGCACACATCAATCCTGCTAAAATTGAGTTTGACAGTGATGTTCTCGTAACGAAAACAGTATGAACTTCAGTCTACAAGACAGTAGCGGATCGATTTTATAGCGATGGCATACCTTTCTAGTGAAGTAAACGTAATCGGATGGTATCTTTGCTATTGACATACCCATGACCAGCTCACAGACTATCTATAATTGCTAATGAATTGCCCCTTTGTCCTTGAATGTAGTCTTGGTTTTGTTTCCCATGGTTCAATGGGACTACAAATGTTCATCAGAGGCACTACAAAAACTCATCAGAATTTACTTGGTTCAAGTCAAGAGGACTGCACAATGTTTGAGTCTTCCTTATTTGTGACATATGGCACTTGACAGAAAGTGTCTTTCAAATCTTAGCTGATCCTCAGGTAGCAAAGCAAGAATTGAATATAACATCTGAGACAAATTCCAGTGCCTAACAAGCAAAAGTAGTATTGCGTCGTGCAGTGAATTGACGAGAGAGTACATGTACAGCAAAAAGTCAGGCCATAATGAAAAGTCAAAATCACAATCGTGATGAAAATCATTTTTATTTTGCAGAAATACAGTAGAATGTCGAGAGAAGACTCTTTTTCTCAACGAGAGTAGGGATCGAATCGACTCTGTCCACCACGATACCCTCCCCTTCCTCGTCCTCGACCGCGGTCCTGGTATCCGCCTCGTCCACCACCGCCGCCTCGATTATCGTACCCTCGTCCGCCTCGATCCTGGTACCCTCCTCCTCCGCCGCCGTTGTTGTATCCTCCTCGACCGGCTCGGTATTGGGATGGTCCGGACGGTGCGTCGAGGGGTGGTCTAGAGTCTTGATTGTCGCCTTCTCCGCCGTTCCCATCTTGAGCGTTATCGTCGTACTGTCCGTCCTGATGAGAAGGGTATCCGCCGCCGCCGCCGCCGCCGTGTTGGGCAGGACTTTGGGACCCGTATCCACCTTGTTGTGGGGATGCGCCGTAGCCCTGTTGTTGTCCACCACCACCGCCTTGAGCTTGCATTTGCTGCATTTGTTGCATCTGTTGCATCATCATGGGGTTCATCATGGGGTTCATGCCCATCATACCCTGGGCCGCCTGACCACGACCCATGGCCTGCATCTGTGCCATCCACTGTTGCATACGTTGGTAGTACTGGGCCATCATGGCGGGAGTCATGCCACCGTAGGCGGCGGCACTCTCCTGAGAGGCACCGAGGCCGCCGTTTGGATTATATGTCCCTGCACCTCGAGCGTTACGGTCCTGATTTCCCTTTGGCGTGGCTCGCTTGACTTCGATCGTCTTGCCGTTGATTTGAAGGAATGGCGTGACCATGGCCCTCTCGACCGCCTCGCCAGTGTCAAAGGTAACGAATCCAAATCCTCGTGGACGTCCCGTGTCCTTGTCCATCATCAGGGTAGCGTCCACCACCCGACCGAATTGGCCGAAGAATTGGGAGAATTGGTCTTCGTCACAGTCCGGTGGCACACCACCGACAAACATCTTGGCCGTCTTTTCCTGCTCGTCCCGAGGCACGGCTCTCTTAGGGTCAATCTATTTCATCGATTAGCGTCTCTGCCCGATGAGAAATTTATTGTACGTACAATTTTTCCATCCAAGTAGTGCTCTTTCGCCACGACAGTGGTCACCGAGGAAGCCTCTGCAAATGTCAAGAACCCGAATCCACGAGATCTTCCTGTCGCTCCGTCACGCATGACCATGCAATCGGTGACGGTACCGAATTGCTCAAAGTACTCCTTCAAAGACTCATCCGTGGTTTCCCAATTCAAGCCACCAATAAACATTTTACTATAGACACATCAGTAAACTGTCCTTGAGTATATGTGTATCATGAAGATAAGATATGAGTGTCGAGGACAATATATATATTGCTCTTCCTTAGCTAGTACCTGACCTAGATGACCTAGTGAAAGTGTGCTATCCTGAGAGCACGTCCCTTGCAGAACATGCATATGTCGGCCTTGATGAAATCGACTCGGCTTGCTCTTTTGGAGCTGACTATCTGGTAGCGAACTATCGAGGGTATGTAGGTGCGAGCTAAGGTAGAACCAGTATATATGCTTGTCTTCTACTATCTCGTCATGTACTGGGTGGACATACCCATCTTCTTTCACATTGTAGCTTGGTTGAGGTGGAGCTGGAGTCGGCATCTGCGGCATCTCTGGCAGAGGGGCACTTACTGGCGCAGGAACAGGAACCGGTTCAGGCTGTGGTGCAGGAACGTTGCTTTGACCAGCTAGCCGTGGATCATTCGCCTTGTTGGTAACGGCACTCAATTGTGCTGCAACGTCTCCGACACTGGCGTCTCCTGCTATCGGGACTGCAATACTCACTGGCGGCACAGGGACCGGAGCTGGCTCAGCTGCAGGCGCAGGCGCCTGTGTCGGTGCTTTCGAGTCTTCTTCATCATCTCCGCTAAGATATAGGTCAATATTGTGGATATATAATTGACACTACCAAGCTTACT
Source organism: Taphrina confusa (assembly GCA_005281535.1). Lineage (NCBI taxonomy): Eukaryota > Fungi > Ascomycota > Taphrinomycetes > Taphrinales > Taphrinaceae > Taphrina > Taphrina confusa. The sequence continues at coordinate 379,202 of RHGJ01000013.1, read as the reverse complement.
ACAAATCGGCAAACAAGTCGTCATCTTCATCGTGAGCCGCCATCCTGGACTACAATGAGTTCAAGTATGCGATATTCGCACAGATAAACCGCAGCAACTTTCTATACCACAAGGAGATGTTGCGAGCAGGGAGTGGAAGATAGGTGTCCTGGGTTTGATCGATTGGTTTATTCGTTCGCGCGGGTGCGGGTACCGAATCGAGAAATTTCTTCCGTTACAACGAAACTTCCACATTTGGCATGTTGAGTCATTGCAGACCAACCACAATCATGTTGCCTTTGACAATTCCTTCAGCTGTATAATCCTCAACTTGACAGAGGAATAGGCTCGTCGACGAGCAAAATGGTACAGAGGAAAGAGGTAATAAATTTTGGTGCTGGACCGGCCGCACTTCCCGACGCAGTGCTTCAACAAGCCGCGCAGGATCTTCTCAACTATGGAGAAAGCGGCATGGGGATTGGCGAGTTGTCCCATAGATCGGCGACCTGTGCCAATAGGATGGACCAGATCCGGAACGACCTCATAAAATTGCTCAATATACCTGATTCTCACAAGGTCTTATTCATGCAAGGTGGAGGTACCACGCAATTCTCGGCCACGGTGTATAATCTTTTGTCCTACTGGATAGCACGAGATCCAACAAACGGAGCACAACGAGTCGGGGACTACCTTGTGACAGGAGCGTGGTCTGCAAAAGCCGCCTCAGAGGCGAAACGTCTCGGTCTCAACATAAATGTCGTTACTGATTCGCGGACCTTGACAGAGGATAAGAAGTTTGGGAGGATTGCGCAGAGTGGGTACAAGTACACTCCAAAGGAGAAGGCTGCTTTCATATGGTACTGTGACAACGAGACGATCGATGGTGTAGAGTTTCCAGGTCTTCCAGAAGGCAGAGATGAGGAAGTACCCCTGATTTGTGACATGTCTTCCAATTTTGCTTCAAGGCCTATTGACGTCTCAAAGTATGCTGTCATATATGCTGGAGCGCAAAAAAACGTCGGTCTAGCAGGTGTCACGGTGGTAATTGTCAGAAAAGATATCATGCAGACCAGAGCAGAGGCTGATGCCGTGCGCACTGCCGGAGCACAGGTCACGCCGATCATGCTCGATTACAAGACGATTGCCAAGGATGATTCTCTGTACAATACACTACCCATTTTCACAACACACATTGTTGGTCTGGTTTTCAGTCACTTGTTACAGGAAGGGGGCATCACCAAAATTGGTCAAGTCAATGCGGAGAAGGCTGCACTGCTATACAAGACGCTGGACGCTCAACCTGCTTTGACTGTCATACCTGATAGCACAGTCCGAAGTCGCATGAATGTCTGCTTCAAATTCATTGGAGACAATGCTGCAGAGAACGAGCAGGCATTCTTAAAGCAAGCTGAGAGCCAAGGACTTCTGCAGCTCAAAGGCCATCGAAGTGTTGGCGGTCTTCGTGCATCTCTGTATAATGCCATCACTCTGGAAAACACACAAAAGCTCGTGGCCTGCATCGACAAGTTTTGTGAGTCGTTATGATAGATAGAGTTCGAAGCTCAGCATGCGAGTAAGCACAGTAGAAATAATGGTGCGGGTGGTGTTAGAAAAAGTTTGGTCTTTGCATTAGCGACACTTGTATAGACAGAGGTCACGACGAATCGTTATGAGAAGGTTGTTTCTACCTTGGTGATAACGATGACAACTGTGCCTGTGCTGTGCAAATACTCTGAGCGTAGAGTGGAGATTTTGACCCCGGGCTCGCCTGAGACGGAAATTGTATTATTACGATGAATACGCAAATGGCGCAGGCATCACGCACCCCAGAAAACATCCCGTTTTCATATGGCAGCACACTTACTACCAACATTGCTCAAACGATAAACACTTGCCTACCATAGCACTTCCTTGCTGTCGACTTCCTCACGGGCGCCCATCTGAGGGTTCGTCAATAGGTGGACGACCATCCCATTTTATTCCGAGCAAACAATGTCCTCATCTCGTACGTCACCGGTCCTTAAAGCTCAAAAACGAGAGGAATACAAGCCCACGGTCTCTATTCTGTCCTATGGCGCAGGCAATATCCGGTCTTTGATCAATGCGATCGAACAGATCGGATTTGAGACGAAATTCATATCAGAACCATCCGAGATCGAGAAAGCAGAGGTGAGCATGGAGAGCAGGCACTCTTTCTAGGTATCTAACTTGACTAGGTCTTACTATTCCCCGGCGTAGGCAATTTTGGACATGTGTGCAACTCATTACGAGAGAAAAACTATGCCGAACCCCTCAAGAAATATATCGACGCTGGCAAGCCATTTATGGCAATTTGTGTCGGGATGCAGGCCCTTTTCGAGGGTTCTGAGGAGGCTCCAGATGTGCCAGGGCTTGGCATAATACCCGGTATCGTCCGCAAGTTCAAATCAGATGATAAGAGCGTGCCGTGTATAGGCTGGAATTCTGCGGTCGTGAGAGATGAGACCGATACTGCCATATATGGCATCACCCCACACGCCAAGTACTACTATGTACATTCGTATGCTCGCAAACTGGACAAGAAGCTCGGCGGCGGCTGGAGTGTCGCCACTGCCAGGTACGGTGATGAGGAGTATGTTGGTGCAGTCGCAAGGGAGAATTGTCTAGCGACTCAATTTCACCCTGAAAAATCTGGCCAAGCAGGCCTAAAGATCCTCGAGGCATTCTTGTCAAAGACCGTGCGCAAACATATTACTGGAAAGGCTACGGTAATATGCGAGCAGCCCGGGCGTGGCGGCCTGACCTATAGGGTCATAGCATGTTTGGACGTCCGATCCAACGATTCAGGAGATCTGGTTGTCACGAAAGGAGATCAGTACGATGTTCGTGAAAAGGATGACGCAGGCGATGTCAGGAATCTTGGTAAACCAGTTGAGCTCGCTTCTCGATACTACAAAGAGGGTGCTGATGAAGTCACCTTCCTCAACATCACGAGTTTCAGGAACACAAGGGCAGCTGAGGCACCAATGCTGGAAGTCCTGAAACAAGCTGCAAAGACAGTTTTCGTGCCCATGACTGTGGGTGGTGGCATCAAAGATACCACGGATCCTGATGGAACGAAGCATTCTGCTCTGGAGGTGGCTCGTATGTACTTTGAAGCAGGTGCTGACAAAGTCTCGATCGGCAGTGACGCAGTATATGCTGCGGAAAAGTACTATGCCAACGGCTCGAAACCGACGGGCGAATCAGCGCTAGAAGCAATATCGAAAGCATATGGCAATCAAGCTCTCGTTGTCTCAGTAGACCCGAAACGTCGGTACGTCTCATCTCCTGCAGACACGGCTCATCGCACCATCAAATTGTCAGAGAGCAGACGAGGACCAAATGGTGAGGAATATGCTTGGTATCAATGTACTGTCTCTGGTGGACGTGAGGCAAGAGACTTGGACGTGACACAGCTCGTGACGGCCGTCGAAGCCCTCGGTGCAGGTGAGATTCTTCTCAACAGCATGGACCAGGACGGCTCGAATTCTGGCTTTGATCTCGAATTGATTGAAGATGTCAAAAAGTGCGTCAAGATTCCAGTCATTGCCTCGTCTGGCGCAGGAACTCCACAACACTTCAAGGATGTCTTTTTACGAACGGGTTGTGAGGCCGCTTTGGCCGCTGGTATCTTTCATCGTAAAGAGTGTACCATTTCAGAGGTAAAGGACTTTTTGAGTGCCGAGGACTTGCTCGTCCGAAACGAAGCCTGATTTTCCAAACGTCCTCGACCCTCTCATCGAAAATCGTCGTTCTCTCTGGATTTTCTCTTCAATTCTCCTTTCTTCTCACACTACACAGAAGCTCTCCTTTTGGAGCTAAATTATACATATAGATCGCATCTTGAGAGTTTAGCACGGCGTTTTTTCAAATTTGTTGTTGGCAATAATTCTTAATATGTGGGCACGGAAAAGAATCCATCATTCTTTTTTTCTGTCTTGCAATATTTTTTCAAAGTACTTTTATAATGAAAGAGACACGTTAGCGAGCGAATTTATATGAATCTTTGCATACTTATAGTCATCCTTCTCACTCTTCATGAATCGTGCATTTTGTGATGAATGAGAGTCGAGGTCTTACATGAAAGCAATTAAAATTTTTTTATGTAAATGATATCTGGGGGACCGCTATGCTTCGCTAATGCTTTCCTGTGAATGTAACAACACCCGGCACAAAAATCGACAACTATGTACAAATATGTAAAATAGAGATACAAGGAAAAGTATCCAGGTACCGTTGAAGTCAAATCATTTCGTCGAGCATCTTGGCCACTTTCAAGCGCTGATTCGAGTTTTTAATAGTCTTTTGATCGGCTCCCATAGCAGCGGCCGCCATCCACTCCTTCTCGTTGGTGGGCGTTGCGTCGTCGAGGGCGATGGCAATCATTCTAGTGATTGGATGACAGGGCTCGATAAAGATGTGTGGGGCGAGGGAATGAGTCAATGCCAATTCATCCGGTCTCAAGATTTCTTTCTTGCCGAAATTGTCGAGGACGGGAAGGGAGAGACAATCGATCCTGTTGACGCGGACTTTTGAGAGGGTCGCCGTCAGGATGTTGCGCAAGTGGACGTCCAGAGCCGAAATCAGCAGGTCCGGAACTTGTTCCTCCAGTCCGCCCAGTAAGCCGTTTTCCAGACACGTCGCTAGGATCCGATCTTTTAAAGAGACAGAGTCTGGCAAGTAATGTGATTCCGTCGCCAAAGGGACGTGGAAACCACGGACAATGTCAATGTGATGCTGGGCTGTCGAACGTTAGACACTTGTAACGCAGGAATGAGTGAGTGTGCGAGTATACGTACAGGAATTGATCTTTTGAGGAGTGACTGGGACACGAGGCAACTTGGCGAACCGCGTCTCAATCATGGAGTTTGGACGGAGACGATAACTCGCATCTGGCTTGGGGATAGACTTTATCCGTGCCCGCTCGCGGTTCGTGAGACCCATGACTTCCGTCTTGAGTCGTTTCGCGGCGGGATCGCCTCTATCGATTTGTACTCCCAGGATCCTCCTCTTTTTACTCCATCCCAGACTTTGAGCATCTTCTGACGGTCCCTCCCGGAAGGAATTCGACAGCAAGGATACGAGAATGTCATTGTGGTAGCGTATAAAGAGTCGCGACTGTGCAATGAGTGGTTGTAGTGCATTTTCGAATTCGAGACGAGTCAGACGCCCAGTCAAAAAGTCCGACACTACACATTCGGTCAGTAATGACTCCAAGTACCTGCTGAAGCATTCCTACCTATCGTTTGATACGTCGGCCAGTCGTCCCCCAGGAGTTCGTGCAGTCTATTGAGCGGGTCATCGATATCGACGCGTGCGCTCGTCAGACGGTCGAATTGAGTCGTTCTTTTTGCCTTGTCCTTCTTATCATTCTCCTTCAGCTCCACGGGCGAGTTTGGGACAGAATCGAGCTGCGCGTCGACCATGAAGGGCGCCGACGATGCCAACTCACTATTGTGATGTAGTCGACCACCAACAACTTTAATCGATAATGGAGATGGTCGATTTTCACGTGCATGTGCGCGCACCGGCAATTTGGGTTTCACACTTTGAATCTTCTCCACAATCCAGCGAACGCAATCTTCCTCACTCACACAAAATTCGTTAATTCTACATACACAGATTACCCGCCAATAGTCTCCCAGCAGATACAGCAGGTCATATGTATAGAATATCATTGTAGCTGAGCCTCACAGCCTGCGTGATCTGATGACAAATCCCGAGGCGAGCTCAAACGCGCTTCCATTTGAGCAACAAATCATTAGTCTAACCCTGGGACTGGTTTGGACCACCCGACAAGCCCGCGCTACAATTTGTCTGCGTCCCTATCACACTAAGGGGACGCCACGACGACTATCACTTTCCTGTCTATTGTTGAGACTCAGATGGTGAATATCATCCTCCACGGGCGGGTACATTGATATCCTTCTTCTTTGTCTTTTTCGGTAGAATGCTTCGCTCACTGTCCAGGATCCTCTTGACCTTTGCCAATTCCTCGCCTTCGCCCTCGACTTTTGTATATGGAGGATCTATTTTGACCTTGCCCGATACCAGGGAGACGATGATGGATGCACCACGACTGGAGACACTGAGATGTTTTCCCAGTCCCTCCAGGAGTAAGCGGCCCTGTTCTGACATTTCGGGACCATTCGACTCTGTGGTGCCCTGCCTCGTATCGACCTGTCCCAAACTAGTTGCGGTGCTCTTTCTTGGTGTCGTCTTGCCCGACACTGTCGGCGTGTTTGACTTGGACCCCATGGGTTTGTCTCCGAAAGCGCTCAAGTCCTTGATTGCGGACCTCCTGATGATCCTCAGATCTGTAAACGTATCATTATCGCGACTGGCGTAGAGGACAAGGCAATCGCTTGGTGTATCGTAGAGATAGTGTGTAGCGTCTATGTTTGAGCCATTGAATAGTTGCAACGAGACCTTTGCATCCAGTGCAATCGATCCTGCCGATTTTATAGAGGGTGAACCTTTCGTCATGCTGCTCTTCCGATGCTGAGGAGCTTGTTGAATGCGTTGAGAATGAAATGCAGGATAGTTACGACAGCATCGCCTGTAGTGGCCGGGGTCGAGGGAGAAACCAGAGGATGATGACACGGAATCTCCGGGTCGTACGGCGAATCCGACCACAATTTCAACGAGCGAACAAAACGGGAAACTTTTGCTTCCACTCCAGACAACAAGAATGACCTGGTAAAGAGTATGGTTCTGTAGCATCATTGACCTTTTCTTAGACACATCACAAGGGACTTCAGTTCTTCCACTCTCCTTGGGACTGGTATAGTCTTGTTTTAGCAGATGGTGGTGCCCGACTCAAATTTCTTGCGGTACGAAGGCCATGCGCATCTGCGACAACGTTTGGTCCTGGCTACACTCGCAGGCAAGACTGTTCGATTCGATCGTATCAGGACGCAGGACGAAAATCCTGGACTAACAGACTACGAAATCTCATTCCTGCGACTACTTGATCGATTTACGAATGGTAGCATAATAGACATCTCATATACGGGTACTTCCTTTCAATTCAAGCCCGGTCAGATTACTGGTGGTGTGATGAAGCATGATTGTGCTGGCGGACGCTCTATCGGATACTTTCTCGAACCTCTTTTACAACTGGCGCCCTATGCGAAAAGTCCTGTAAATTTGACGCTCAACGGAATCACCACAGACAACCTCGACATTGGCGTAGACATGATTCGTACCTCGATCTTGCCAGTCTTGAAGAGATTCTCCGGTGACGATGGATTAGAGTTGAGGATACTGAAACGAGGTGCACCTCCCGGTGGTGGTGGCCAAGTTCAATTCCTGTGTCCAATCGTGAAGCAGTATCCCACCTTGCATCTTCTACAATCTGGCAAGATCTCGAGGATAAGAGGGATAGCTTCGTCGACACGAGTCAGTCCTGCAAACGTCAATCGAATGGTCACGAGTGCCCGCAGTGTACTCAATCCAATCATGAGCGATGTACACATCTACACAGATGTTCGTAGAGGGGACGAGTGCGGAGTGTCTCCAGGATTCGCCATCAGTCTGATTGCAGAGACGCCCTCGGGGTGCGTATTTTCTGCGGAATTGGTCGGCGGTGCAGGGGAGACTCCAGAAGACGTTGGCGAACAGTGCGCGAAATTGTTACTCGTACAGATCGAGTCTGGAGGCTGCGTGGACAAGTACTCTGTCAACCTGGTCTTGGTGGGTATGCTGCTCGGCAGTGAGGACGTGGGTCGATGCAGATTCGGTCACGGTGTGGTGACGGACGAATTTGTGGCCACGATCCGAGACATTAAGAGAATCTTTGGCAAGAACTTGGCCATTAAAGAGGAGGGGAATGGCGATGTCCTTGTAAGTTGTGTTGGCACAGGTTATGTGAATGCAAACAAGAGTGTTGCATGATCAGATTGACGTATTTACATTGTTTCAGCATAGCCTTGTCAATATTTCAGCGATAGCGAGCATTAGCACAAGAATTTTTATACTTGTTTCAAGGATGTTGTCAACGGCTACTACCTTTTGCGTCATGTTGAAGACGATAGAATAGAAAATGTCCAATTTACAGGCTGAAAAGTGGCTGAGTGGATGCCGCCTCAAAACTTCTTATTTTCTGCAATACAACATCACTTCTTGAAATTTATAGTAATAAACTACCGTGATACGTGCAGTTTGAGGTGGAAGGCCATGCTTCGAGCACCGAAAAGATTGTCCGAGCCTGATGAGTCTGACCACGAGCAAAGCAAGGTCTCCATAAGTAAAAGACGGAAGACGGAGACGGCATTTGTCCCGACTTTCAAGCAAGACATTAGCAGTAGTGACGACGACGACGAAGACGATGAGAGCGTCTCTGAGGACGAACACGATACTCAAGACGGAGAGGAATCATCACAGACATTTGCGAAAAGGGCCGACGACGACGACGGACTGGTTCACGAATCTCGCAAGTCAAAAAAACCAATCATCAAGGCTCTGACAAAGGAGGAATTAGAGGCAGTCAACGCAGCGAAAGCCCGCACTGGAGTCTTGTACCTCTCCAAAGTCCCACCCTTCATGAAACCACAAAAAGTCAAACACTTGTTGAGTGCGTACGGAGAAACCAACCGCATCTTCCTATCACCGGAGAACCCTACGATGTACGCCAAAAGGGTCCGGTTCGGAGGAAACAAGAGACGAATGTTTACGGAAGGATGGATCGAATTCATCGACAAGAAGAAAGCAAAGTTGGTGGCAGAGACTCTAAACACCCAAAAGATCGGGGGGAAAAAGGGGTCGTTTTATCATGACGATTTATGGAACTTGAAGTACCTCCCTAAATTCAAGTGGGACGACCTCACTGCTCAAATCGCCGCCGAAAACGCCTCGCGACAAGCTCGTCTCGCCGCGGAAATCGAGCAGGGAAAGAAGGAGGCCAGTCATTACCTCAAAAACGCCGAGCGCAACAAGATGATTAAAAAGATTCAGGCCACACGCGCCAGTAAAGTCATTCCTCCGTCTCATGCCGCCATCCTACCGAATTCCGATTTCAGTTCAGCTTTACATGGTCCCCCTGAAGACGAAAAAGTCAGGAGGAGATTTAATCAGCGAGACGTCAAGGACAAGACCAAGCCCCTGCACCATGCTCCACGAGACGACGCAAAGTTGAATCGTGTCATGGACAGTATCTTTGGTTGAACCTTTTGATGCTCCAATCAATACATCGTTAGCGTCTGGCAAATTTCATATCATATATTTATATTTGTATGGCAAATTGCACCTGTATTACGAAATATATTCTGAGGTATTCTCTATTCTGTTCAAGTCATGCACATCTGAGATTCCGTCCACTCCAGAACCTTTCTCATATGACACCTAGTAAGGTGTCTTGAGCATCAAACACTGCTTCCTTGTTGGCCAAGATGGTGTGATTACTTTGCAATAAAGTGATGGCTTGTTCCGAGTTTGGCTGATCTGTGCTGATGAGCGGTACACTGGCAGCAGTCTCAGGCTGTGCTGTGTCTGGACCCGAATGATTCAACTTCTCTTTTGCTTTCTGTGCACAGGATCTGTGCAAAATCTCCATTTCTAGAGTACCGCTAACGACGTATTGGAAAACATTGGTGACTTGACGCTGCCCGATCCTGTGAATGCGAGAGACAACCTGTGCTTCAATGGCAGGATTGAGTAGCGGCTCGACCAGGAACAGATTGGTGGCATTGACGAGCGTCAGTCCAGCAGACTGTGATTTACCCGACATGAGCAAGACGGCGCAGTCTGGATCATTCATAAAGTCGGAAAGAGTCCATATTTTGCCACAAACTTGACTCTTCAAGTTCCCAAGTTGTGCGGTCTGGATGTTGTTCTCGGTCAGTGCGACCTGGAAGGCAATCAGAACGTCCGTCCAATTTGAATAAAGCACACTTTTCGATCCGTGAGGCAGACTCAATAAATGCTTGACGATAGCGTCTATCTTGCACGAGTACGAACGAATGAGCTTGACTTGCTCGATAAGCTGCCTTGTGTTCTTGTCAAGAGGTTCATAGTGGTCAAGGATAAAACTCGAACCTCCATGGGGCCCATGCTCAGTCGAATCATGAGTCGTTGTCTGAATCTGCTTGGCCAGGGTGATGGATTGGAAAGCGTCCTTGTTTTTCAGCAATGTCTTACAAATAGGGCATGCTCTGTGTTCTCGAAACCACATCTACTGTGTTAGTATTGAATACTCGTGGCCTGAGGCAAAGCATTACTCGGAAACAGTCACGGCAAAAGATGTGCCCACATTGCGTAAATGCACCGATTTCAATTTCGGAAGTGCAGATTGTGCAAAGCTCAGACTCTCCACTCGTCTTCTGTGACTTGAGATATTGTAAGTACCGTACTCTCGTTGTGCGCTGGTCAATGACTGTTTGTAGCCTCGCTAATTCATCCTCAAGGTGTTTCAAGGACAGTTCGAGGCGTCTGCTGCGCTCTATATCGGAAATATCGCTCTCATCCACTTCATGTATCTTTACATTGCCGGTAGCTCTACTCAATTGGTCGTCCAATTTCTCCCACGTTGTTTTCGCCTTTGCTCGTCTCAGTACGGTAAACTCTTGAACATCATCGGATATGGTTTGGAACTGTTTGTAATATTCCAAGCGAGAATTATATGTGCTGCTCAACATTTCAACCTCTTTATTAAGGGGCGCTAAACATTGCTTCTGCTTCTCGAGGTCGCGATCTAATTGCTGTAGGACACGATTAGCGATTTCAATTTCTACCATTTGGGTCGCCTTTGATCTAGAACTGGTAAGACCTTCGTCAAGGGTTCGGATTCTTTGACGAAGATCGAGTCTGATACTGTTGAGACTGCCCAAGTGAACAGATGGCATAAGCGCTGCTCGTGCTTTGAGGCCGTCACGTATTATAACCGCTGCTTCATCTTCTCGAACGCTCTGAGCAGCTTTTCGTGCTGCATCCTCTATCAACATGTTTCTAGTGCCGAGAACCAGGCACACGCGATCTGCGACCATGAAGCGAATGAGCTCATGATACCAAAAAGCGTCTGCTTGAGCGTCCAAGGATTGTTGATACTCTTCCCCAGAGGGATCGTCCTGTTGATCGGCCAAATCCGTGGTTAATTTCGCGATACAAGACTCACGGTACTCATCCAATTGATTTGCCTGTGCATTCAACAGCTCTGTCAGGCCTTGGAGACGCTCCATTATTTCCCGCGTCTGTATTCCACCAGTATAGTCCGAGAATCTCAGCTCAGGAATGGTCGAGAATGACTGTGCTTGTGCTAGACCTTTCAGAGACGATATATCGGTCAAAGCAAGACACTCTGTCTCTGACAAAAGTTGACTTCTGACGTCCTTGGCTTTAGCATAATATCTAGTACCATTAACAAACAGCAGAGAACGTACAAAATGTAAAAGTACTCTTTCTCTAGTTCTCCGTCCTCCAATTGAAAGTAGATTGAACCCAGAAAGAAGAAACACCTGTGCAAGATTTCACGCCAGTAGCGCAAATCGAGCGATAATTTAGATTTTTGTGCTTCCTCGATCTTGTTCTCAGTTGACACTTCCACAGTGAAGTTAGAATACTTGCTTCTGCTGGCTTCAACCTTGGTAAGTACGATCGGCAGAATGTCTAACCAGACACGAAGTGCCTTCGTTTGATCTGTTCTGTATTCAAGTACTCTTCCTTTCTGAATCGTCTCACTGCAAAAGGCTCGATAAGCCACATCCAAGTCGTTCTCAGCACTTTTGTTCATGGTGTCCAGCACCTCGTCTAGAGCAAGGATCGGTCGTGTCATGATGTTGTGTATACCTTTATTCCGTGAGCCGATTTGAGGATGTGAGCACCTAGTTTCACTTAATAAAGTCCCAAAGTTTTCACGAAAGCTTACGCTTGACGCAGTTGTGTAACCCATGAGCTGATCTTACTCGCGTCGATGTCCTTCCAGGACCGATCTTTGGCAGGGACACCTTGTAAATCGAGGCCAATGTCGTCAAAAGCTCTGATCAGAAGATCACGGAAGTTTTGTTCTTCTAACGCTGTCAGGGATGTCTCACAAAGATATCGCCTCTGAGGAGGGAGTTGCATCTCCTGCGCGACCAGAGCTTTAGTGTTCCGACAAGACAGTCTAAACATTAGCGGACATTGTACGTGCTCTTCGAAGATTACTCACGGCTCGAAAAGGGCGGAAATCAGTAGTGCACCGCTGTTACTAGCAATCAGCTTGTTCCACAACGATTGATGAGCATAGATTGGTTCTACACGAAGAAAATGTAGAAGACCGAACAGATCCGCACAACTTTTCGAAATTGGAGTTCCTGTCACAATCCAGCCAAAGACTCGCGGTAGTAAGCAGGCAACTTGTGCAGCTGAAGAAAGTCCTGTCTGTATCATCTGAGCCTCGTCCTGTATCGAGTAAGCATAAGTTTGGACCTGAGCTACTTCTCACCATAATGACTCTCCACCATTCGGTCTGTGTTAGAGGACTCCTGCGCCGGACATATTGTGGTTCACTTCTAAGTTTTCTATCTGTGTTCACCGGTGCTGCATAATGCACTTCGGATGCAAGGACACTGTAGGAAGTTATCACTATGTCATAATAGCCAAGATCCGTCTCCATTGGCATGAAATTGATCCCTCGGTAGTGATAAGCTTTTAAATCCGAGTGCTTGGCCACTTCGTGCAGCCACTGCTCCAGAATCGACTGAGGAGACACTATTAGTGTCGTTGCCACAGGACGAACACTATTGCCGGTAAAGTAATCCATTTTTTGTGCTGTAGTAGGAGCTTTTCGTGTATTGCTCGATACCAGGGCTATGACCTCTAATGTTTTCCCTAGACCCATTTCATCACAGAGCAATCCACCAAGAATTGGATTCTTGCGCTGCCAGACCACATTCTCCTCTCTGGTTATTAGGCCGATCTCCTTCTGTAGGTAAGTCACAAGGCCTCTATCGTCCAGGAAAGGAATCCAGAAGTTGGGTTGTTCGCTCGAACCGAGTTCGCGATGCAACATCCATCCTACTGCATTCTTCTGATACTGCATGAGTTCAGTCTTGATTCCAGCCGGGGTCTTCACGTCTGTAGACACAGGTGGTGGATGAATAGCATTGTTAAATGTAGACACATTGGCTGGCGTGACATCCAACTCCATATATTGCTCGTCGATAAGTGTTCGGTACATCACGTTCTTTGCTAATTTCCTTGAGGATGTCGAGGCTACTTCCAGTTGATTGACGATACTCTTGAGTACAATGATGACTTTTGTGCCGCTGATCGTAAGTGATTGGGTACATGAGACATCTGCATAGACTTCTTTTAATCTTTTCTCAACAATATTTTTACCATTAGCGATCGCTATCGCATGTAGGAGCAACATCTTGTCCCTCGATGATCCACGACACATATCCAGTATGAGCAAAGGCGCATGCTGAGAGCCTAAGCTATCAAAGGTAATTTGCATATGTGGATGCCTCCTATGTATTGTCTTGTCCAATGATTTGAGTTGAAAGTCTGTGGTCTCAAATCCATCAAAAGTAGCGCAATCTATACTACAGGGATGTGCAGCGACATCGATATTGATCTGAAAGTCCCATAGGATGACTCGACCAGGGTCGACGTCTTGGTTCGAGCTAATTTGTGGACTGGTGGATTGGTGCGTTCCATCATCAAGCTTGATTCTTTTCGTAACTCTTTCTGGGTATTCCGCTTGACTTTCCGGATTTACCTTTAGGCCTGTGTATAACTGCAATAAGACCATATTCACAGCCAAGATAGCTTTTCCATCGCACTCCACCGAGAACATCTCAGGGATCTATAGGAGAAAGCACTGGGGGAAAATGATAGCAGGTCTAAAATCAGTCGAAGCGCCCTCCATATAACGATCAGACACAGCACGAAATCCAATAGCTATCATCTAGGCGCATGAGAATTTGATTCGCCTGTAAGTCAGCTAAGTTCCACGGGGAATGGAACTTTGCGCCATGGTAGCCTGGACTGAGAAGGCCATGCCAGATGTCTCGTGAAGATCCACAGTAGTCAATCATGCATGAAGCACAAGTGTGTTGGTATGTAACAAATATAAGCAGCACGAAAGCATCGTGCCCGACCCTCGTATGCTTCCAAGCTGGGGACTTACTGCTGTAAGGACAACGATTAGGATCAGGTAGTACAGTAGGTGTGTTGCATCAGAGGACTACCTCAGGCCATGGGTCACGATAGCAGACAGAACTGCTACCGTACCGTACCGTGTGATCAACCATTCGGCCCCACCAACAGTTCGAGGCAGAATTGGAAAATCAATCTTCGACCTTGGAACACACTCATGCAATACATTTCTGATAAATCGGGGTTGCGGTTCTTTCACCTGGGCTGGGCCACAAGCCTGAGTTGCGAGAAGGGGTGGTGCTACTCTCCTCTAATGGTGATAATATCAGCCAGACACATTTTTTCACTCACAAACACCAACACGGTGTATCGTGATTATTCGGTACCAGGATCAATGATGATATAAATAAAGTAGATTATGCTGAGGTATATACAGGAAGCTCGGGATCATGCAACGAGTTTGTGAAAAGTACATGGTTTGTCCTGACAGATCAGGAAATATGCTGATACATAAAAATTCGGGTTCAATACGCGATGCGTCGTGTATGCTTTGAAGATAGCATTCCAGCCACAAGAATCTATGTTGACACTCATGAACACAGAAACACCTGGAATATACCCATATGTAGTATACATGGAGTCAGGCTGATCTGGGCAACGTTCTGCAGATATCCATGATCTCGACGCAGATAAGCTGAAAGTGCATGCCCAGTAATCATTGCCGTCGCTATAGATTTGATGCAAGCATGATCCTGGCGATCGGCTGATGTTGTGCTATTGTTCTAGTGGTGATTATGCTGTACAATATGAGGGTCATCTTATGCTTGCTCAATGTTTGACGAGGTGGTTTGCTTCGTGTTTGTGTTTGCGGGATGAGTTATATCTTGATTCGAAATTGCAACTTCATCTATAGAGCGTTGTCGCTGATATTTGGGATTGTTTAATGCCATATTGACATAGAATGCTTGCAATTCGTCGACGGAGCACAAAATACGCCAGTCAGTGCGTGCTAACAACTCCAGTTCCAGAACGTTCAGCTCTCCAAGTGTTATGCCGCCGACTTTCGCGTAATGTGTATTTGTACAAAAAGCATCGCAAAGGCCTTTGCTCGCCACAGTAGTTGCTGTTATCAAGAAACGATGTATAGTCAGGCTACTTACCACAAATGCAGGGAATGCCGAGCACAATCTATCGATGTACAACACAGTCGATAGTAAACTTGTTCTTTCTAAACTCGTGTAACGAACGATCCGTGACAAATAGTCCTGAACAGTAATTCCTGGCGGTGCTCGTGAATGGAATCGAGTTAGGCCAGACGGTGTGAGTGGAAGCCTATCGTTATGCTCTATCAGCTGCATGATCATGTCTGCAATGAGGACAATCAGATCGCTCGTGTCGCATTGCCAAAATAGAGGTGGAATTTCCTTCACAGCCGTCTTGAGCCGTGACTTTGAGACACTAGGTTGTGAGGATAGAGACATTCGCTTCTTTCATCCCATCGAATTTCAATGCCGTGGTTGGTTCGTAAGCTCGAATCTTGATGAAGGTCAATTCGATGAGAGACTCCAGATGGCACCGTCAGTGGTATTTTGATCTGATTTATAGCTCAATATCGACGAGCACGGTCACCACAATTCTTCTGAAAACTAGAGCTGCAGAAGATCTGTGACGACTAAGGTCAGCAGATTTTCAATGGCTTCTGAGAAATCGAGCAGCAGAAACATATCGTACCTTTGATGTGCTGCAATGTGAGCACCCCGGAGGTTGGTGACCTTGTGCCAACCACGGGAATCAATGACAGTTGGCCGAAGCTTGAATGCGTGGTGCATGTGCAGCTTCGCTTCTGCGCTTCATCATTCATCCTCAACACCACCACAACCACAACCACCACAACCATAGTAAGTTATTCCCTCTTGCACAATCACAAACTAGGTAAACTCGCCCTTGCCTTGCGTACATCCTCGCCTGGGACAACATTATAAACCCTCTTGCGGCGCTCTCACTCCTTCGAGCAGTTCAATCCACAATCTTGACAACATCCCAGCGCTTTCAAGAATTACCTGTCGGCAATATACCAGCGACAAAAAATCTACTGTATATTGTATGGTGGCTCCAAATAACATTTTCAATGAAAACTATCAGCCAGCTCACGATCATGAGACCATACAGGAGTCTACTGAGGCACTAAGGACTCTTAAAAATGAACTCATAGGACACCCACAACGAAAGCAGCTAGCAATAGAATCGGGCTTGGTCACACGACTTGGAAATGTCCTTCAAAATCATGTTTACCAAGAAGATACTCAAGTTCAAGCTGCGATCATCCTTGCATCACTTTGTCAGGTCGAGAGCTTTGCTCACAACACTGATACGGACACCAAAGGACCGCACTTTGAACCAATGGAGAGCCGCTTGATCTTCGAAATCTTGCTGGCATGCATTGCCAATCCTGCAAACACGCCCGCACTCGTCATACCTTGTCTTCGATCGCTGAACGCCTTGGCTCTGGCTGGTCAAGACCTTTCCATCATGTGGTCTACCTACATCGAACCATTAACTCAAATCCTGCAGAGCGCAGCGGCACCGACTCCCATCAAAACTTTCGCAATCCAGCAGGCTACATATGTCGCGACTTTATTTTCCTTCTTGACAGACGATCGAACCATAGGAGACCATCAAGCTGAGATTGTTCTTGGTGCGCTGATCGGAATTGCCATCAATCTTACTCAATTAGGCACGCGCACCATTGACAATCCGACGCCAGCTGCAAAACTTCTTGAAGCTACTTTCAGAGCTCTAGCAACTATGACGAGACTCAATGCTAGTTTCAGCACGCAGCTGGCGGTAGCTGGTCGATTGTCACCTTTCAGATGCGCCTCAGACGAGTGCCCAATGGTCACCACACTTCTTCGACTTGTCCGCAACAGTAGCAACATAGTCCGCCTCTACAGTTCCAGCTGTCTCACGAATCTTCTTCGCTATGGTACCATATCTCGCAAGCTGCATCCAGAGATTGCCCTTTCGGTCCTTCCAATCTTGGTCCGCCTTTTTGAGGATGCAAACCTACAGAGCCAAGCGACTTACGTGCTTGTCGACCTTGTAAGAGACAACGCTGAGATGCAGAGGGCAGCATGTGACGCTGGAGCAATCAAAAAGCTATCCAGTATTCTACAAGGCCGGGTAGACTCCAAGGACGAGAAGATTGTTGAAAATGCTCTCTTAGCTCTGGCTGCTATCACGCTTGACAAGGATGAATATCGCAAACAGGTCATAAGCGCAAAGATTGTTCCATTGATAGTAGCCTCTATGTCAAGTCCCTCAAGTCGAATACGTATTGCGGCTTGTCAATGTGCCAGATCATTGTCACGCAGTGTGGCGACAGTGAGAACCAGTCTGATCGATACGGGAGTAGCATCAGCTGTGTTCGAGCTCATGTCCGACCCTCATCTGGGTGTTCGGACTTGTGCAACGGCTGCAGTCTGCAATCTCGTGCTCGATTTCAGTCCAATGAGACGACTCGTTCTCGACTCTGGAGCACTAGCCCTTTTGTCGAAGTTGACGAGAGACTCCAACCTCGAGTTACGACTAAATGCAGTGTGGGCAATCAAGCACATTGTATGTTCTGCTGACACAGACGTCAAGCAAGCTGTCATCAACGAGCTGTCGCCAAGCTTATTGTTACATTTATGTGATGACTCAGAAGTTACTATTCAAGAACAAGCATGCGAAGTAATTCGGAATCTTGTTTGTGGCAATCCAGACAATATCGATCTCGTTATTGAGACCATCGGTATTGAGAGGCTGGCAGATTTCCTGCTTCGGAAATTGCTCGCCGAGGCGCCTGAAATAGTAAGGTCAGCGATTTACAGCTTGGTCCATATAGCTGCTGGTTCGGAAAGGCATCGAATGGTCTTGATGCAAAGGGGTTCCATTCTGGAAGCCTTACGGGGTCATCTAGGTTCTTGCAACGAGGAGATAAGACTCGGCGCCGTTTGGACCATCATAAATCTAACTTGGCAAGAAGACGAAACCACAGCATCGGAGCGACGAGCACGTATCAATGCGCTCGAATCGCTCGGATTTAAGCAAAAGCTTCGTGAGCTCGAAGCAGATATTTCGATGGATGTACGCGAGCGTGCTAAGACTGCATTGGCCCAGATGCAATGACACTTTAGGACAGACCTCGAACAGAACAATGTACCGCCGGGGATGTTGCTACTCAAGTATTCTACTGAGTCGCTCTGAAGTGCTGTGTAGCTTTACCCAGGTTCTTCTGCTAAGATTTGAGCACTCTCAGTATGTTGAGATGACGATTTTGCATATATATCAAGCATATTTGCCCTCATACGAATTCACCCATGAACAGTGACCCTCAAAAGAGAATGTTCGTGGCCTTGACAAACAATCAGCGGCTGGTAATCCTCTCGTTGTATATTCATGCTTAAATGGTAGCAAGTTCCTGATATTCTGGTTGGTTCTGTGCTTCTTTCACTTTCACATTTCCCCCACTCCCTCAGAGCACTTACGAAGCGGAGCCGCTAATCCTACCGGTGTACGTACCCACTTGACAGGTTTGCAAACGTTCTCAGCAAGCTCTTAGCCTTTCCAGCCAACTTCTTGTTTTCCAATCACCTGTGGTCGAAGTGAGGAAAAGAGCGGTTCTTCCGACCGCTATATCATCATCTTGTCTAGATCATTTAATCGATCCAAATATCCAACTGCTGATGCCCGATACTAGCTTCTTCGTCAACAAGGCAGGTCCTGTTCATGCAGCTACGTACATATCTACAGACCAGGTTCTTCTGGCCTCGGGCGCAGGGCCGTCAAAGACAGGACAGAAGAATCGTATCGCCGCATATTCTATATCACAGTCACTTGCATCATCGACTAAACCCGCAGAGCGGAATGGTGTCTGCACGGTCGAGGCACTTTTGGCAGACGATGAAGATGCACCAAGCTCGTTTGCGTTACACGGCGACCTTCTCATAGCTGGCGTGAATGAGTCCGAGGGGGCCAGGAAATCGACCGGCGATAATCATCATTTACGGACTTTTCGTCTGGGCACGAATTCGTCCGACAAGGGAGAGACGGTAACCATCAAGAAGTCGTTGGAACATCAGATTTACGATAACCTCAGTCTCGAGTCTGACGAATATCAAAAAGTGACAAAGATTAGCGAAGATGGCAAGTATGCCGGGTTGATTACGAGTGAAGGACATCCCGCCATCGTGGATCTGTCCAAGATGCAGAAACTATCGATAGAGGTGCTAGATAAGCAAGAAGACGGCGGGCGACCAAAGATAGAAGACTTGGAGTTCAGCAAGGACACAGTCTGGGTTGTGACGACCACAAACATCACGAGCATATCCCTACCTCACGGCGACGAAGTCAGTACTGTATTCAACCTCAAAAATTCAGGCATTCCTCGCAACTTCACCTTGACCAAGATTCTCTTCATCAGCACCGATGCAATCATTTTGGCAATGAATCACTCGACGTTGAATCATGGGTTCATCGCGACTTATAAAATGTACAAAGGTGCTCTCCACCAGAGTAAAATCGCCCATACGTCGTCTCGCATCAGGGGACTATACGTCAACACTCGACGAACCACGCCCAGTATCGTGCAATTACTCGCCACGACTACTGCGGATGGAACCTTGACACTCTACGATAATGATTTATTGTTGCGCAAGTCTTGGAAGAAACTGCATCAATTTCCCATCTCTACCGTGGCCTTTAGGAGCGATGGTAAGCAATTAATCACCGCCTCTATCGATGAGAAAATCAACGTCTTGGATTTGACAGACCTCAGACCCCCGATGGGATTCTTGGCATATCTCATGATTCTCCTCCTTCTCTTGTTGTCTCTCTATGCTGCGCACTTGTTTCGACAGGGAAGACACGAGTATTGGTTGAACTTGGTGGATCAATTGATTATCGGCAGACGCGCGAAATTTCAAGATTTATAGTAAAAGTCTTCTTTTAGTGCTTGCCATTCATTTTGTACATCGTTCTAATGACAGAAACCTTTATGGGACAACCATTTCTCGACGAATCATCTCGACTTCATCGACGCCAATCTTTTGCAGTCCTAGACTCCTGATGATTTCTTCTCCTTCAGAGTCACCGACACCTTCGCCATTCTCAGGCTGATCGTCACTCGACCAGTTGACGACATTACTAATCTCCCTCACCCGATCGAATCGTTCCCGGATGCCAGAGTATGTACTCGCAGACTGATTGATGATGACGGAGATGTCCTTGTCGAGCTTGATGGCACCCAATTCATTGCACTTTATAGTCAACAACTTCTTCTCCAATACACGAATGAATGCCCGCACGGTGATTTTGAGTAGAGATAGATATGCGTTTGGTGAAAGAGCACTTTCGAACGTGTCGACAATTAAAGAGTTCCATTCTGCGGTAAATTTTGATCTGAACGCATTGGAGTGTTGCACTTCCTCAAATTGAACTTGAGACAAGACGTAATTTTGATTGTTGAATGACTCGTTTAGTGCCGTACGTATCGAATTCTTGATATATGTGTTGTAAATGACATTCAAGCCGTCCTCCAGGCCACGAGAGAATCTGCTGTCCAAGGTCCCCAGGACTTCAATAATCTTCAGTGCCCCCTCTCTATCCTCGAAACCGTCCAGCATTGCTGAAGATGTATGTTCCTCCACAATCTTAGAAACATAATCAGCCGAAACATCAAGGTTATTCAAAAGTGTACAATATGCAATGCGATCGCGGTTCTCCATTTCCAGTGAGCGGACCACTCCAAGTTTTGGTGCGGCAATCCTGCCTTGCAAGTCCTGCATACGCCGTCCCAACACGCCAGCATAATCTTGCTCCATTATTCTGCGCACAACAGCAAAAATTGCAGACGTGGTCTTTGCCTGACACGTCGAGATGGCTCGCAAGGTGACCTTGCGCAGGATGAACATTACATCGTCCACAACACTGGAGATTTGATAACCAGTTTCCGTGGACTCGACGTTTTCGAGTTGCAGAGCTCGTTCGACTGATCTACGCATAAAGTAAGATTCCATTGTCTCGTAATTACTCTCCAAGTTTGAATTGAGGTACGTAGACATTGCACTCTCATTCAAAAATGACGCATTCTTATCCGTTGCAGATCGTTGCAGAAAGCTGCTGTACAATGTCCACCTCGAAAAGATGATTGATATCTCCGACAGCAGCGCATCGAGCGCTTTCGAGTCGACTTCGCGCTCAAGTGGTGCTTGAGAAATGTCCTTGGTTTCTGGTAGGAAGCTCTGCACCAAGAATGAGAATGAATACGTCTTGATCTCAGTGACTTTCTTGCTGATTTGTCGATCTTCTGCCATGGCAGTCAATATTAGGATACCTTGCTTGTCGCACTCGATTTGTAGTTTGGCTAAAACACGATCGATGTTGTCGCCATAAAAGTTGGCAATCAAGTGAGAGTGATTGTCAATGAGCTTGGCTATATTCTCAAAAAGAGCCGTAGTCAACGAAGCATACAGAATAGGCGAAGTAGAGGCTGTGTTGAGAAGCTGAGTGGCTCGTTCTGCAATGAAGCTCGATACAAAGTCGGCATAGAGATCGAGCCCTTGATCTAGCTTGTTGATTTGCGGGAAGAGCTTGAAGAATCGTGTCACTTGTTTGATGTTTCTCGCATTGGCTGCATTTAAGAATTCTCGAGTGAACAAATTGTAGAGTTGTTCGGATGCCTCCTTGATTGTTTCAGCAGGACTGAGAGGTGTCTCTGCTGTCGGCACCATCAAGGCTGCGAATCTGCCCTGCGCAACCTGCGAGGGCACGAGAGAAGCACGAAATACATAATCTGCTGCAGTTTCCCATTCCTGAGCTTCCATAGACTGATGCACACCTAGCACACATGCCTTCAGTTCCTTGACTTCTTCAACATACTTTAGTGTTTCTTTCACCCTTGACTGTTCCGAATCCAATCCTCGGACATTGAAGGAAATTCTTTCCGCGGTGCTTGCAGAAGACTCCAGCGAGGAAAGTAGATACGAAGAGCTGACTTGCAATGATTGTGATTGTGCTCGAAGAAGATCTAGCTTCTGTAAACTTCTGGAGAGGTTGCCAGCACTCGAGAGTAGAGCGTCGACTTTTCGAGACAGTGCCTCTTCCTCCTTGCTGAGTGCCGCAAGGGTGGCATAGACCTCTACACTCATGACCACGGCTTAGAAGTATCCTATACTTGACGAATGACCAAAAGATCATACTTGAATAGATTATTCTATCCCATTGATATATGCATTATCATCCACCGTAGAGAATGAATTGGGGCCGGCGCTCGGCTATACATCGGGCAACTTGTTTTGCTGATTGTTGACTGATCTACAGTAGCAATTTGGCAGGTTCAGAGTACAACATCACTAAAAACGCTGTTGCGCCGACTAGATACGAACATTCGTTGTACAATGTAGCTTGTTATATATGACATTACAATAAGTGCTTGCATGAACTGTACACACAAATATCATGCGTTTCGCCATATCGCTGTCAAAGAATACAGAATAGCTTCTTGTGTGAGCACTTTCATTATGGGAAACCAGCTCTCGCCTGCTTCGGCTCGTCTTCGTCATCATGTGCAGTCCTGTCGATATGGCCAGATGCACGCTCCTCTTCGGATGCAATCGTGGCATGGAATATATATGCTTGTCCCCTTGAAAAGTATGGAACTTCGGCTTCTCTCTTCGCGGCTGCCTCGGTCACCAGGACATGGGTAACGGATGCTCCCGGTGTTTCATACATTGCATCTGTCAGGAGTATCTCCATTATACGTCGTAACCCTCGTGCTCCTGTCTTGGTCTCCAATGCTTGCCTAGCTATTTCTTTGAGGGCCGGAGTTGTGACATGAAATGTGACTCCATATGAGTTGAATAGGGCTTTGTATTGATTGACCAGTGCGTTACGGGGTTCGGTCAAAATTCGCACGAGATCGTCAATACTAAGCTCTTCACAATGAGTGAAGATTGGGCATCTGCCAATCAGTTCCGGTATGAGTCCGTATGCGCTTAAATCTTGAGGCTCAACAAGTTGCAGCGGAGTGAATTCCTCAGTATTGGGGCTGAAAAAAGGCTTCATCTTTGGAGGCTTCAACGTCTTTTGACCTTGACGATTGATATGGCTGCCGAAACCAATCGAGGACCTTGATATGCGGTCTGTGACAATCTTGTCAAGTCCTACAAATGCACCGGAAAGCACAAACAATATGTTTGAGGTGTCGATAGTGTGAATTTCGCCCTTGGTTGAGGCAGGACCTGCACTGGAATTGCCAGGCAGCCCCAATCCTGTCCTTGCTCGTTGTGCATCGGTCTTCTGACCTTTGTCAGATATCTGCAACGTTGTGCCCTCAAGAATCTTCAGTAGGGCTTGTTGCACGCCTTCTCCACTGACGTCTTTACCGGCCATGCCTTCGCTACGTCTAGCTATCTTGTCCACCTCATCAAGAACAATAATGCCACGTTCAGCCTTAGTCACATCCCAGCCTGATGCCACGAGCAATCTCTGCACACAAGCTTCAACGTCCTCACCGACATATCCAGCTTGTGTGAAAGGAGTACAATCTGATATTGAAATTGGCACATCCATCAGCTTTGCCAGTGTACGCGCAAGAAGCGTCTTTCCAGAACCCGTAGGACCAAACAACAGGACATTGGACTTTTCTATCATTGTAGGTTCTGCACTCATGTCCATGATAAGCTGTTCTTTAGCATTGCTGACATTGAGATTGAGAGTCCGTAACGAAGATTCATGAGTATCAATCTGTGAAGGACTCGGAATTGCAGCCGCCATGGTCGAATCTCTGTCTGGTCCGGACGCTTCATCAGATATCATTGACTCGTACTCAGCATCTGCAGTCAGCTTCGTTCGCTCAGCGATCTGCTGACACCGCAGACTGTGATTGAATACTGCAACAGAGAGGACTCGTTTGGCACTATCCTGTCCTATAATATATTGGTCGAGATTTGACTTCAAAGTTCGTGGCTGCAGACATCGAATTCCATGGCTTGAGGTATTATGTATATGATTGATATTGTGGGTCGGTTGTGAAGCATCCTGCCGAGCACTTGCGGAAACCGACCGGCATGAGGCGAAGATGACTTTGCGGACCGTAAGCTGATAATGTCGCTTCATAACCAGTGGAATTGCAAAGCCTGACCAATGCTCGCAATAGACAATACCGCCACCAGAGCTAGATTGCGCCGGCTCTCAAGACTATACTGTGATTGAATGTACAGCTAGCGCAAGGAAATACCCTCGACCAGATACGCTACAGGAGGCTTGATGTCTGTCTGTTGGACTTTACCGAATTTCAAGTTGTAGCCATGACACGAGATCGCCAGCTGCTCAAGTATGGAGACCTGTAACAAACTCCGTGGATGTGTAGATACCGTAGGGCGCTGCATTTGTGGAGTAGAGACATTGAGTAGGTACGATAAAAACGATCTCCACTTTACAACCACCACAATTACAATCAGCTGCTCAGTTATGTTCAGACAGCTACCGGATCGTATCTATGGGTCCTTGAGGTGACTATGAAATTTGAAAAGGCACGAGTACAATACAGTAGTACAAATGCTATGAATTCATGATTATCTTTTTTGTAATTGCTCGTTTATTGTTCGATATATACTCTATAGAAGTAATTTGAAAGGATAGCCCCCATTCTTCTGTCTAAACAGCTGCATCAAGAAACTAAACACGAACACCTGTACGACCACCCACACAGCGATGAGTACAGTTTGTGCCTGGGCGTTTCTCATACGAGGTACCGAAATAGCAAGTATTATTACCGAGAAAGAAAGTAAGCCATCTAAAAGTTCTGTTAATGAACTGATGACAGTGAAAGTATTGAGACTTACAAGTTGCAGCGACTATTTGAGTCTCCGCTCCAAATTGATCCTGAAAGCCGCCCGCAATGTAGCCATCGCCCCGCGAATATGGAGAGCCTCGAATCTGGGTGTACATATACCCGGCATTAAAGACCAAGATCAGTAAAATAGAAATCAATGCCCAAAAGTTCTTGTTGAGAAAAATGAAACCCGCAACCCTATACAGAAAAGAAACGAATATCAGAAATGCTCCGATGGTGGCTGTGAATCTGGCAAACTTGACGTAGTCAAATGGCCTCTGTATTGTAAAATCACGACCGATACTTTGTCCTATGAACGTGGCAGCTGCGTCTCCAGATGGTGAATTGGTGAAATCGTATCTAATTGGTTCGCCACTAAGAGGAAGACCATTCTCATCAATAGTCGGTGGAAAGATCCAGAGATTCGGTGCCGAGACGAGCTGTAAAGATCGAAAGGTATTTTGACCGTTCTGGAAATCAAGATGACCAAAATACACTTCAGGGGATTGTTTTCGAGCTGCAGATTTCTTCCACGAACTTGCCAGTATCGAGTATTCAGGGTCGAACTGCTTGCAAAAGACACAATTGAATTGACTTCCCAGAGCAGTCAATAAAATGACGGCGAAATGTTCTCTGGGGGCTTTAGTTAACTCCGCAAATGACGGATCGTCTAGTTGTATCATCCCATTTTTGTCAAGCTGTAAATTCATCTTGGCTGCCACGATCGCCGTGCATATGATCGTCCAGAACAGTGGGAAGAACTTCATCTTCTGTGGACTTGTCCTAGGCTCCTAATCGGCTTTCAACTTATTCGTGTATGTTCGTGGGGTCTATGAGCAACAGCACAGGACCCTTTAGAGATATCAATAGCAGTCGTATAGGTTTGGCTGTTTCTGAGAGAGACTGGCACGTTCACTAAGTATGTGCTTCAGAGGCTCCAAATATTCCCGACCAAGTAGCTAGTAGTACTAGATTGTGGATATCCGTCAAGACTGTACGTACGGTAGCCAGCAAGGAGCCACGCAGCGCTAGCAAGACTTGCACACGCCCGCGCGCTGGACGACGTCCAGATCTTTACCGTAGCTGTTCTTCACGTGCTCAAGTGAAACTCTCTACGCGCCCGGAATATCCGTGCTCTGTCCAGGTAAATGTGTGGAGAATTAGTACTGTATTTATCTTTATTGGAACCTCGAAAGGCTGGATTGTTGTTGTGTATGCATTGTTTCAACTAGTCATTGTCGAATTCTGATCTCCAATATATGTCTGTTGAGACCAATTTACAAATCTGCGCTTTGAGACTGAGCAGATATACAAAGAGGGCAGAAACTCAGAAATCGAGTCCTTCACCGGTAATTGTTTGATTGGTCAAGCTCTGCAGACACTGTCCAAGATTATGATTGACGGCATTCTCCAGAGGATATCGAATGTGTTGTGTCAAGTACGAAGTACAGTGCGACACAAGAGCACGGCGTCTTCTGCTCGCTGGCTTGCTCGACAGAGCAAGGATCCGATATCAAAAGAAGCCAAGGTCAATCAATTGAGAGCTCGTTCTGCATACAAACTTATGGAAATAAATGAAAGGTACAAGATTTTTAAGAAAGGTCAAACTGTGGTCGACCTGGGCTTTGCACCTGGAGCGTGGTCTCAAGTAGCCTTATCTCATGTAGGCTCTCGCGGTCGTGTTCTGGGCATAGATATTCTGCCTGCAACTCCACCAAAGGGCGTTGCAGCCATGCAAGCAAACTTTATGAGTCGCAGAACACATATAGCTATACTACAATACCTTTCGGATTCGGATCGGGGTCGTAGGGTTTCGCTCAAAGCTCCACCAAACGCAGAAGATAAGGAAGATGAAGTCACCGAGAAGAGCCTACTTGAGCCAGAATCTTATATTGACCTTGAAAAAAGAGTTACAGCGGATGATGCCGTTCTGAACGAAGCAGAAATCATTGCAGAGATCCAAAAGACGAAACCCAAGCTGATCAATATCGTCTTATCAGATATGTGCGCACCCTTCCCCCTGATTGGGGCACAAAGTAGACAACATCTAATTGCTTCGCATTTTAGGATGTCGAACACTACAGGATTGAAAGTGGCAGACCATGGCGCTTCCATTGTTCGTTTCCCCTGGTGTATACTGATATGTTGGATGGGAGGCTAATTCAAGCTAGGATCTCTGTGAATGTGCCCTACTTTTCTGCATCGAGGCTCTTAAGTCTGGCGGTCATTTTGTTTGCAAGGTCTTCAATGGTTCAGAAGCGAATGACCTCAAGGACAAGATGAAAACCATCTTTCGGACTGTACATGTCATGAAGCCTGAGTCTTCGCGTAAAGAATCTGTCGAAGTGTACTATATTGGTATGCATAAGAAGGCTAATGCACAGCGGGAAGATGTGTTTCCTTCAACCACGAGAATTCGTCCGGCTCCCACGTTACGCAGAAGTGCCTCAGAAACCAAGGCAGAGACCGTGATAGGAAAGGATCTCAATGAGTAAATCCCTTGACTTACTTATTTGGACCAGTACTAGACCTCGTGCTGCGATAGCGACACTGCATCGTGTCCCATCAACTAGCTCTCAAGCTTTGGGTGGCATACACCACGGTACTCTTCATCGTTGAGATCAAGGATACTACATTTACCGCCAGCTGTAGCCGGTCTTGGCGCATCTAGACACATGTGAAGGCATGCACGTGATTAGCCGATGAGATGCGATAAAAGTTGAAACGATTCGAGGCCCAAACTGCGGCTCTTGGCATTTAATCTCGCAGCCATCTCGACATTCAGATCTCCTGTCCTGACAGGAAGGGCGTACCAAGGGAAATCAAGCGGCACTCCTGTCATCCCCTGTGGCACTTTTCGCGACCTTGACAACAAGCATCTCAACTGACTGTTTGACTGCTTGACTGACAGTCCTCAGTGTCATCTTTGTTCTATTCGATGACTTATTCATT
Organism: Taphrina confusa; assembly: GCA_005281535.1. Taxonomy (NCBI): domain Eukaryota; kingdom Fungi; phylum Ascomycota; class Taphrinomycetes; order Taphrinales; family Taphrinaceae; genus Taphrina; species Taphrina confusa. The sequence goes on along the minus strand of RHGJ01000013.1, from coordinate 351,301 downwards.
CTCCCTCAGCAACATGCCGACCCTATGGTAGTCAGTCAGGCGTACAATGGAGCTTCTAGCGCCAAGACCCCGGAATTCACTTGCTACTTCGCGATCTCACAGCTCAACTTCCTCACTACGATCATGGCGAGACTCCCCCGAAATCGAGCCTGATCACTCTTTTGGAGGTATCCCAAGTTCAGTATCGAATGGGACAATACCACATCTGATGTTTGCCGTAGTCAAGGCTCGTGCGAAACTCCTCTTGAGCATCGCGACACTCCTAATCATTGGAATGATGACCTTCTTATGCCATGTCGACTGGACAATTGACCTCAAATCTCCTTCAAACTCAATCACTATACCATCATTGCACGGGTCAAGTAGACTCAATTACACGAAAGTAGCGACGATTCTGGAGCCGCGTTCGTCGGCGATCTTAGTCCCACTACTGCTCTCCTATCTGTCTATAGTACCAGAAGACTGGCCCTTTGTAGTATGGTGCTCTTCTGAAAACTACTTGGAACTTGTAGAATCCGCATCATTGTCTCGGCAGATGGAGACGGGGAGGTTGAATATAACCATGTTGCCTACCGACATTGACATTCACAATGGAGAGTACTTATCACGCTTTCTCACAGAGCCCTGGTTCTACCATCAATTTCATCCGGAGGCGGAATGGATGTTCTTCTTTCAGAGTGACGCGACACTATGTTCGGCATCCGAGAGAAATTTGGACGATTGGCTCGGCTATGAGTGGGTTGGTTCTCCTACGATGTGGGCCAAAAACAACGGACACGGTGGTAATGGTGGTCTCGGTATCAGGAAGATTAGTCTAATGCAGGAGATCACCGCAGACACGACCTATGTGAGAGAGGACGTGGACGGTAAAAAGGAAGGCGTGTGGTTCGACAATTCGGAAGACTATTGGTTCATGACAGCGATCGATCGGGCTCTTGGTGATAATGCCAGATGGCCAGAAGTAGATGGACTGGACCAGAATGACTTTAGTCTAATCAATGAGACTGAAATTATGCGACCCCTGGGAGTTCACAAAGGTGGAGGCCCTTGGGGCATATTTGGGATGGATCCCGATGGTGATGGAAATGAAGTCGTGAGGCGATTCCTGCACTACTGTCCAGAATTTTCCTTGATTATGGACGACCAGAGTGGCCGCTTTGGTTAAGGTCGATCTAGCCAAGACCACAAGATGAGTATATCAGTCGCCTTGCATGGATGCATCCACAACATCATTACGCTTCTCATTTGATTTGCGTTCAATGCGAGATGTCGTGATGTCGTAGGTTTACCTTTCCTTTTCTGTACATATTTTCTGTATATTTTTGCGAGTCTTGGACTGTCGGATAGTCCTTCGGATCAGATGTACAAAGATTCATGCATCTATAGTATTACTGAAGCTATAGGATTTGATGCATGTATATGAAAGTCGCCATCTCTGCAATGACCCTCATTTAGCCCCTCAATGGACATGCTCAGTTTGTGAATGCCACTATATAACCTTTATTCTCGACGACACCTCTCGTGGAGGCTACAGCAGTATACTTGCACACCCACATCGGCACCTCACTGCCATCTTTCGACAGGGTCCGCCTCAGTGTCTCTGTGGACAATAAATCCCCGACGTCGCCGTGCGTAAACAACTTGATGCTCATTTCCTTGGCGTAGACAATCAGATCCCGGGGCGTGACGCAGCAGTCTTTGAGATTGATTTGGTTTACTGCAGGGACGACGTCGACTTGAGCGCACAATTGGCGCAACTTTACGGCGCTGAATTCCGCTACGCCGAGACCACCGACGAGGCCGCGATGGACAAAGTCGGCGACGGCGGCGCGGTAAATACGTAAGATGGGCTGTAATTCAGCATCATTAAATTCTTCCGTGTCGTCTGCGTCGAGAACAATGTCGGGAAACGAGAGGATGAGTAAATCAATCTTTTCGATGGAGAGGGACGCTTGGACTTGTATGATGGCGGCTTTCATGTACTCTATCCTCGATTCGGGTTTCGTGGAAGGCGCATTCGAGAGGAAGAATAGTTTCGTGGTTATTTCGTACTCTGACCTCTCGTCCGTCAGGGTGTTCATGACCATCTCGGGATGCTGTAGTGTGTGGGTGATGGCCTCGAGAAGTTCTGCATTTGGTTGTTTTTGGGAAGAGTTGAGGAGTGGTAGGGTAGGGGATGATCGCATCAGATTCGACGTGCGTATGATGGATTCCGTCATCTTGTTGACTAATTGTCTACGTCTCCCAAGGGTGTATTACAGTATGAATCGTCGAGAGTGATGTGTGTTTTTGTATTTTGTAGATGACACAAATCTGAACGGATGGAAAGTGCGGGCGGAAAATGAAGAGAAATCCCGCAGAGGCTGAGAAAAGCTGGGGATCGCCCTTCAGATCTTTTGATCCCATGTCGTCACTCCTTGTCACACACTCTCTCTTGCTATATCACCGCAGTACCTTTGTCTCTGATATATACAATCGTCATGCCTGATCCAGTCTTTGAGCTAAGGTGCAAGCTGCAGAACTATCCAACAGGCAAGACTGGTCTCGATGGCTTGGCTGCACAGTTGGCACATAAATCCCAGTCCCATGACTTTACACTAGACGAAAAGGTATGCATCCGATATACTGAAAATCATTCATATTGACTCATTGTAGAAACAATATGCCGAATTATGGATGGGCTCGCATGAGAATGGGCCTGCCAGTCTACAAGATGGCACTTTACTTCAGAAGCACATTGACTCGAACCCGGAATTCTTCATGGGTAAACCAATGCTGCAAAAGTTCAATGGAGACACCAGTGTGCCATTCTTGTTTAAGATTTTGACGGCACGAAAGGCTTTACAGTTACAGATTCATCCAGACAAGAAAGCAGCTGCTAAACTTCATAAAGACAATCCAGAAGAGTTCAAGGACACCAACCACAAGCCCGAGATTGCATTGGCGGTCAGAGAGTGCGAAATCTTTGCAGGGTTCAGACCACCCAAGGATATCAATAATCTGCTCAGCAGCATTCCGGAACTGGTCGAGATTTTTACTGTGCGTGATATCCCAGAAAAGGGCAGCAAGGAAGTTCAGACCGAGCAATTGAAGAAGATTTTGTCAGTGTGTTTCGAAATGAAAGACTCGACCTCGTCTTATCAGAAACTGATGGCTTCTTCGAGTCTAGCCAAATTCTCACAGGAAAAGGATCTGTTGAGACGTGCGAATGAAATGTACCCAGGCGACGCAGGCGCATTCATCGTCGTCTTTTTGATGAATTACTTTGTACTGAAACCTGGTGAAGCGGCATACGTAAAGGAGAATGGAATTCATGCCTGGTTCACAGGCGACATGATTGAATGCATGGCCAATTCGGACAATGTCATCAATGCTGGGTTCATGCCCAAAGAGGAGCGGGCAAAGGCGGATTTCTTGAGACTCGTCAGGTATGATCAGGCACCGATCGACGACCACCATGTTCATTCTGAACCGTACGGCAAGGCATCTGGCAAGACGATCGTGTACGATCCACCCATCGAGGAATTTTCGATCCTAATGACCGAACTCGAAGCAGGTGAAACGGAGACGATTGAAGGGGTAGACGGACCAGGTATCTTGATCTGTACCAAGGGCTCGGCCTCTTTATCGTTCGAAAAGGCGTCTCAACGAGGAAATGTCGAATTGAATGAAGGACACGTCTTTTTTGTCGCTGCAGGCACCAAGCTGAGTTATGCAGCCACTAGTGATGTACAAATCTTCGAGGCGATCAGTGGGGAAATGATGAATAGAAAGGACGATATCAAGGAATAGATTATGATTGATGAATAGATGAATTGATGACGGGCGTGTATAGAAGTTGCAAGAATATGGTTGTGATTGTGTACAAGTAGCACTGGAATCGAACAGATGATCCAATGAGGCAACGACCATGCCTATGACGTAATTTGCTGTTGATCCCTCAAGTATCCATGCTCAAACTCAATGCATCGACAAGTACTTGAAATCGCTTGTCTTGTTTCATTTTGTTTATAGATAATAAATTATCTGATGGAGACTATCAAACAAGCTATCGAGTCTCTGACGGGCGTGAGTCACTTATTCACGTATGATTGCAACGAGGAAACTGATTATTGTTAGCCACTTGGTCCACCTCCAGATCCAGAGACACTGGAGTACACAAAATACACAGACGAGAGCGAGACTGTACAGGCCGATGAACAGGAAAAGACGAGGAAGATTTGTGAATTGATTAATGACAATCAGAGACGGAATTTCCATTTACATAGACACGCGTTCAGAGGGACTCATCTCAAGAGTCAAGCACTCGTCAAGGGAAAGTTGGAGGTCCTTCCAAACTTGCCACCGTGGTTGGCTCAAGGAATGTTTTCGACGCCTGGTTCGTATGATGTAGCATTACGATACGCGAGCGAACCGTTCAAGATTCTCGACGACAAGGTTAACGCTCCTCGAGGAATAGGTCTGCGCGTCTTTGACGTGCCCGGTGAGAAATTGAGCGGCGGAGGTGAATATTCGACTCAGGATTGGACGTTTAATAATGCTCCGGTCCTGGAACTCCGCAACATTGACACTTACCTCGAGATTGAGACGCTTCGATCGCAATACTGGGACGATCCGGAGGGCCTGAAGCGTCAACTCGCGAAACGATCGGATGCGACGTTGCAGCTCGCTCCTTCTCAATTACCGAATGAGAACATCGTCGCTCACGAAATGCACACCCAAAGCGCCTTTAGATTCGGTGCCTATATCGCTAAATTGGCACTCTTTCCGGGGACAGACACGCAGAGATCCCTATCTAGTCAAAAAGTATCCAAGGACGATCCGGACTATGAATTACAAAAGATGCTCGGTCAACACTTTTCATCCACTCTGACCACGTACGACTTTATGGTTCAATTACAGACTGATTCAAAGTCACAACCCATCGAGGACGCAGGGATCGAGTGGTCCCGGAACCAAACTCCCTTTCAAAAAGTCGCCACCGTGACGATTCCGGCACAGGAAGCATTCAGTCATGCCCGTCGCGTCTTTTGGGAGGAAAAGTTGTCGTTGGACGCATGGAGGGGATTACTCGCCCACCGACCCCTCGGCAGCATCAATCGATGTCGAAAGATGGCGTACGAGGAGAGTAGACGCTACAGATCCGAGATGAACCAACAAGAAATCGTCCCTGTCACTGACATCAATCAAATTCCATAATTTCGCCTAGCCTTTGCTATATACTACACCTAGTCTCTGCTATATAGTACAAGAATAGGGTAAATGTACAAAGAAATAGTGATTTTCGTAGGTTAGATGTAATTCATGGGTGCCGTCCTCGGCGACGCAGACATGGCGCTCATTCGTCTCATGGCACAAGCGGAATCACTTCGATCAAACGCTATCGGTGCATCCAACCGATACGCCGCCGTCGTCCGCCACTTGACTTCTGATCCCCGTGGGGAAGCATTGTACGCTACAGGTGGTAAGGGAGGGAACGTGGCGTTGAGTGGTGAGCAGGTGCTGGAGGGGGTGTTGGTAGAGTACAACAAATCCCTCTCCAACGACGCGACTTTCGTGGACAAGGTCGCGATGATTTCATTTAATCGTCTCGTCTCGTCCAGGTGCGTCGCTTGCAGTGCCGTCACCAACCTCACCAACTCGGTCTTTTCAGATGTTGGCGGCGAGAAGGAGGCCGCGGCAGAGTGTTGCGCCGAACTACTAATCTTGCTCAACATTGACAAATTCGATGGTCTGCGCGCGTGAAGATCCTCTCTCGTCACTTTACTCGCACGCAAAAAGATGGGTAACATTTGCGTCGCCGAGTCTGCGCGACTCACCCTGCGAGCCGTCGTGAATTGAGTTGGCACGTCGACGTCACTGCCCGCTCTCTCCTCATCATCATCGTCTCCGCAATCACTGTTGTCTGGACTCCAATGACTTCCGAACGAAGTGGTCGACCTTGGTGAGCGGAGATCCTTGATGCCTCGAGGACTCAACTTTGGACTGCTTATGTAGATTTGTTGAGCCATGGCCTTTTCCGCTACACTCTCCCTTCGCATTCGCACACTTAATTGACTCGGTCGACGCCTCAAACCTTCAAAGGACGTCTTGTTGTTTAGTACAGATTCGTGCGTGACACTTTCGGGACTATTCTCGGCGGTGTGTTGTGCCGTCGAGGTACGTCTCATGTTTGGACGACTCCCCGTCGAGGAGACACTGATCTTTCGCGTCGGCACCGGGCACGACCATGGCAAAAGTGAAGAGATGGATGACTGTCGCTTGTGATGCTCCAGGGGCGAATCCGGTCTCGGTCTCACGCTGCTGCGTCTCCTGAACGGCGGTTTCTGGTACATGAGCGTGTTTGCAGCTTCTGCCTGGACCTCTCGCTGCCTGATGGTCACAAAGGACTCCTTTGTTGGAGACACCTCCGTGCTCGTCAGAGCAGATTCGTCTATTTCATCGACTGGTGTGCTTGGCATAGTGGCCGTATCTTCTGTTGCTGGAGATGTCCAGGACGAGTCTTCGTCATAAGATGATTCAAATGCTGGAGAATTATTTGCGTTTGTCATTGCTGCGAGTTGGTCGGGAGTCATGTGTGCAGTGATCCGGCGCTTTGTAACAGGAAGCGTCCTGTGCTGATCTTGTATCGGACCTGACGTGTTGCGTATATAAGCTGGGGCAATCACGAGAGCACTGAATGGGAATGATTGACAGTTGACAAGTACCAGGCAGGTAGCGTGCCCTGAATATATCGTCCTCGACGCTCACACCCTTTTTCCTGCAAATACCATCATCATCTTGTACTTTACGTGAGCACCTTCCCTCGGGTTGAAACCAAAATGTGACACAAAGATCTGAGTGTTATCTACACCGGAAACGGTAAGATGAGAATCGAAATGCAGTCCTCAATTGGCCTAGAACAAGTTGTTCTCCGACGATGGCACCAGCCACTGCTTCGCTTCTTTCTGAGTGCCGCCAGGCGAGCGTCCTCCAATCAGAATCGGGCATCTGCAGCTTGCTTTGTTTGGACCGTTCACCAAGTTTTGGAGACCGCGCACGGGGCGCATCGGAGAAGTGCACTTGCTTCCCCCAATCAACGGATCGACTCCCACCAAGATTGACACAAAGTAGACATACACCACGCGTGTGCTTGTCTTTGTGCACAGATTCGTGCTCCCCTTCAAAAAGAAAAGCTCCCCAATTTGGACACACACACGGCCCCTTGGCAACGGCCGCTAATGTCACTGCCCGGCTGCCCGGCGCCCAAGATGTGGATCTGACGGGATTTGAGTGAGGGGCGCCCTCAAGTCAAAGGAGACTTTCCTCCTTGAGGATCAGGTCACATCTGTGTCATCTCGTGCCGTGCTCTCCATGTTTACCTACCTCATGCTCCCCAAGGTGTGTCACCCACGGCATCAGGGCGGAAATCCACAGGATTGGCTACTCAGCGGCAGAGTTCCACAAGACCTGAGCGACTTTTCCAATTGGGATAGGCACCTCCATCCTCTTTGGCAACTGACTCGGTCCAGTCCACGAATCATCATCGAGCAGATGACAGACAAGGATGACCCGCATCGCTTTTCTCCGTTGCAGACTTGCCATTTTGAGCACCTCACTGAAAATTGAATTGTTCTTGCGAATAGATTCCCAGTGATTCCCGAAACTTGCCCATGATTCTCGCTTGAAGGATGATTAAGATCCTGATCAATTGTGCATGTATGGGGCTGGTCACGAATGTCTGAGCACATGGAGCAATCTGCCATCATCTCAATCGTCTGCGTCATCTCTTCAACCTGTATGCTGCCGTCCACCAACCTCGACTCATGGTTGTTGCTTGACCACGCCACGGGTGGAAAACGAGAATTGCGCACAAGATGAAAAAGTGGTGCAGCAGACTCCGGACGGCGGGGGGTAATGTGCCTAGATCTCCCTGAGCCTGTCAAATCCTTGTGATCGACCGCACTAGATGTGCTGACAGATGGGACGAGTCGATCGAACTCTGCTCTGTCATCTGAATGAGAGCGAAAGAGAGAGAGACAGAAAAAGAGAGCCGATCGGCTATGAATCGTGGATTCTATTAGGTGTCACATGCGTGTCGATGGAGGATCACCAGCTGCCAGGTCTCACCTTGTGTCGATCCCCAAGTGCCCAGGTAATGAAGGAACACACATGCGATGTACTTACGCGCACACACCGGCGATCTAGAACGGTGCATCCACTACCATCGCCTTACACAGTCTCAGAGAGCCTTCACGCTATCATACTGTCAATGAACAAGTCCTTGTGGCAAAACTATCCATACAATTCTTCTACGACGGTCTCAACTCTTACCTGTAGTAGACCATCAGTATGCGCCACCATCGTGAGCTACTATTGATCCATTACCAAATCGTTCTCGCGACGATCATGCCGATGCGTATACTCAGTCATCCTCTTAGACATGTTTTCATCCCTGACTCGTCATCGAGCATGTCTTATTTCGATCGCGGCTCATTATGCTGTCATTCGTTTAAGCCATTAATCAAACTTGTCCACTCATGGTTAAATCTTGGCATCGCTTCGTGCAGCTTTGCCGAGCAGATCGACTTTACGTCCATATAGTTTGAGCTTGCAGAGGAAGTAGGTCTTGTATACAAGGACATTGAAGCAGGATCAAGAAGACTATACCTGGGAATGTCGTTTGAAGAATCCAAAGGGCAAGATTCGTAAGTTTGTGTATTGGTGATGGTCTTCAGACAAGTTGAATGATAAGCGGGGATGCTTTCACACTCTGTTACCTCAACTGCAGCGTCTTCGGGAGAGCCTGGTTGTGTCTGTTGTGACTTGGCAGCAACGGGAACCCTTTTTAAACGATGTGAGTCTGACTCCTGATCAGTATCCAGATACATTTGAGAAGTTACAGAGTCCGCGTTTGTAGTCCCCATGAGATGTCCAGATGATGAGTTCTCTTTCACCATTGGCGATGGAAACACGTTGCCATATTGCTCGGTCAGAGGCACACGACCGACTCCTTGCACTGTTGTGTGATCTTTCAAGTTCAGCTGCAATCGCCTCGCGGACTACAATTTTAGTGGTGTAATTATTGACAAGCAAGGCTTGATACTTCTTCAAGTTTCAGCCAGATTCCAGCTTCTCGGTAATCAGCGGAGAAACTGATTAGTGAAGTGGTCGATTGAGCTGGAGACACTAGATCGTTGTCTTCCGCTAAGACATATTGATCCTTTATATCCTCAAGCAGTGATCTAGGTGTCTCGCCATTCGGATCCAATTCAGCTTTCGGAGGTTCAGGCATAGACCCATGGCAACAGCTTTGATCTTGAAGACGATCTCGCTGGGTTTGCCAGTCTTTAGTCTGTAATCGATGGTTGACGAAGCTTACTGCAAAAGCACTAGTAGCAAGCTCTGTCACTTCTTGCGATTCTGCAGAATAGTGACTGGAGTGTATTTGCACCTCTTCCTTCAACACTTCTTTTGATGATTTGAAGAGCTTGGCCAGAGTGGACGTTCTCAACTTGGGAGTGATATTGAGTTCAGAAACGATCTCGTCATGTACGACCATTCTTTTGCTATCTGTGAAGTGAATAGAAATCTGTAGGAGAAGTGAGTTTGATACCTGAGGAGTGTGATTGCTCATTCAACTTATCCTCACAGTTAGGATGAGATTCTTGCACCAAGAGATTATGCAGTGTCAAGTCTATCGATGTGGAGTCAAAGCGGCAGTCATCTTTGCAGCAGAGTTCATTTCTCTTGTCCTCACGAGACGATTGAAGTTGTTGCCGTTTCAAAGAACGACGTCGCTGTTTCTCAGTTAGCACTCAAATTACATCCTCGGAGAAAAAACATGCAAGAGAATGCAACATATTGGTACGTGATTTGTGAGAGTCTGACAATATACGTATCGCGGTTCTTTCCGTTAAGATTCCTGAGCGAGGTGATGCCTGTGGGCAATTTGTTGTCAAGCGTTCTGAAAATGGAGGTCAAGTACTGGCAGCACTGCAGTCATCCAGTCAGACGCAACCAATTCGAAGGAGGAGAAAGCGATCAGCTGCGATTGATTGTCAAGACACGCATCACTGCGCTACATACCCAATTCGCTCTCGATCTAAACGTCTTCAGTGCCTCACTGCAAAGCTACCGTTCGCGTCTGTATTTCGATTGATCGCTGGCTGGATCTAGCTGCATTCACTAAATCAACCAAAGCACTATAGAGCCTGAGCACAAATCATGTCTTTTTCCAACGATTGTACATTCATATGCCTGGAGTAACCTAGACTAAGACTGAGTTCCATCGACGTCAGTCCCGTCCTTATAGACCCGTACGGGTTCCTTATAAGCAGGATTCACCTTTCCACTATCTTGCTTGAATTGCTTCACCCTCTCATCAGACATCCAGTCACTGACGTGATCTGCTTGCCATTTCTGCTGGCATTAGCAGGCATAAAATCCGGAGAGATCGACTGCATACCTTGAATTTAAATCCGAACCCGGTGTGAGAGTAATCCTTGTCGTTTGCCTGATCTTTGTGATACTTGACCTGTATAAAGTCTGAGTCAGCTGTATCGGGGTCGAGCGATAAGGAGACCAGTGCATTGATCGTAGCAGTCTTTGGAATGATTTTAAATGTCCAGGATTGTTCGTTTTTGAATTGAATCAAGTTTGGCTCGTTCTTGATAATTTCATACTTTTCATTCTTGGACTCCTTGAAGAACTTTGGTAATGCAAACCACTGTTGAATCAGCATGTGAAAGTATTGAGATTGGACAACGGACCTGGCCGGCCATTTTGTATCGATCATTAGCATAACTTGATCTATCAGTTGCGAGGCTCCGCGATGTGTTTATATCCTTACACAAATTGATCGTCGTATACACAATCGGGGGTATAACGCTTCACGCGCTCGACTGTCGGATCGCAAGAATAGAGAGCCAAGATATCGTCTACCAGAGCTTGTCGATTGGGAGGTAGCTTAATGGACTTTGATGGATCTGGAGTCCAGTCCTCGCTGCCCTGTGCATTGACTTGTCGTGGTTCAAATTGCTCGCCTGGCTGAGAAGAGGTCTTATCACCGAAGGTCGACATTATATATTCGAGTGTCGAGGTATATCGTCGATTCAGTCTAGTGATTGAGGCCGGCAATTTAAATGCAGACAGTCAATCAAGCTGCGAGACCGTCAATGGCCACGAACTTGCTGATACACTTCGAAACGACCTTGGAATTACCTATCTTGGTAGTGATGTCAGATGCTGTGGAGCCGCCCAAAGATTTCCCTGGTTCCGAAACCAGCAATGGAAGCCGATGTCATCTCAAACGCCTCGGAACCAATTGATCGAAGTTTTGATCGCTTTCCACCAGACAACTCCTTGCTTGGCACCGCAACTCCCAGGCATCTGCCATCACAGATGCTCTCTTCACTTCACACACACATTCTGATCATGCGCTATACATCGGTCGATTGCAAAATGTGTCCTCCATCTGCCATGGTGTATCCAGCAAGACTTTGACGTCGTAGTCATCTCAACGTCTAGTCCTGTAACACGAGATGTCAGATGACACGGCACATGCCCGAATAGAAAGTCATACCCGTACCAAGACAGATGTGTCATATTCCACGACTCTGGAGATCCGATCAGGTTCGATTCCTGTCATGTCGGCAATGGATCAATTACGGCGAATAAAAGCATTTGTCAATAGTCAAGCACTGTCTAAAGACGAGCTTCTTGAGAAATTGAATATTCTAAGCGGTATCTTGGCAAGCATGTCGGAAAAGTCCGATCCCGCAACTTTCACCCCGTCCATGTCTCGTCGACCCCGATTTGACACTCCAGGCAATAGAAGCAGAAGAAAAACAAGGCTACAAGACCCTTGCAAACAAGGAAATGCACAAATACTCGGGAGTCCAAAACGTCCCCGATATGAATCACCCTCGGACGATGACTCTGATGACCATGATGGATCATTTGCGAGACTATCATTTTTGCTCGAAAAGTCTATACATGAGGGACAAGATGCCTTGGCGAGCCCCCATACTTCTCACATATCAGATGTGCAACATCGGCATGCACCTGAGCTCACTTCTCCTATCAGATCCCCACTACGAAGAACGAGTTCTGCAAGGTCCAGACCATATCCGAGACTCAACATCTCCAATGAAGTCCAGAGCGACCATCACACAGAGGTCGTTGTCGGTAGTGCTAATTCTGAAGACGTCTCTCCCATTTCTGCTACAGACGTGCCTGAACGACTCACATCGACTTTTGTACCGCCACCAGCTTATGCCGAGCAACGCAATGATACAGCTTTCAGACCGCTAGTCACCGCACCACTCTCAATCGTTGATGATGGCTTCGCAGCGCTCGAGTCTCTCATTGATCAATTATCAGCCAACAACTTGGCAGGAAGGGCACCTTCGGGTTTGACTTCCAATAGTCTCTTGCTGGTTTTGAGCTTCTTTGTCCTCGTCATAGCTTGTCTTGCCACAAATCAATTTGGACAAGTGGGAGTAAACTGTCACTGTACATGTCCAGATCTGACCACAATCACTTAATTGGGATATACATACTTATCTACATATGGTTTGCCCACTCTACGTGGCTCACATTATGTATGCGGATTTAGCGTTGGAAATGTCAAATAATCGCATAGTAATGGAGTTTGTATATCATGTTCAGATTCAGTTTCATTCTGATATAGGCTGCCTGCTCACATTACCCATCGTTTCCATATCAGCTAGACAATTCTTCGACACTGCCTCTGACGAACAATATGGGCGACAAGTGCGTCAACCTCGACTTCCAGTCTTAGAAAGTCGCTCCCTCTAGCTCGGAGCTCACTACAGGAGTGATATCAGCGGCAAGGCATTTGTTGTTGTGAATGGTATTATTGAACCGGACTAGTCACGGTCGACATTGGAGTTTGTGCAGCTTATTCTCCAATGTGATGGACTTGATACATGAATTGAAGGCCACCTGGGCATAAGCAGTTCATGATCTCGACCTCGGAAGGATGGCATCTAATTCGAGGTGATCATTCTAGAACAGTAACTCAAGAGACTACTCTGCTAGAGTATAATCGTTCAAAGGACAATCATGCTCTCATTCCGAAAAGCTTTCAGCTTTGGATACAACTTACGATGAGACAGGACCTTCTCTCATGGTCGATATCGATGCTCCTTCATTGCTGAAAATAATGATCGAGGATCTCTACACAAAAGGCATTCAGTACGCATATCACGCAAAAGCCAACGCATCGATGTAGCTACTATTACTTCTAACTTGAGCTTTTTATGTTCCGAGAACCAAAATATCGAGATTGAGGGAGGCACACAAAGATACAGTCAAGCACATGTCTCTAATCGCATACATCTCACGTGATAGAACCTTTCTATTGTACAAGACGCTAGTCTCACAAATAAAGAGCCACGACTCAAAAGTCCTTTTGACTAACAGGAAGGGTGTGAGACATCATGAACATTGCAAGGGGCTTGATGGCTACAGTCGATCGGTAAAAGCCAGTGTGATTCTCCATGGCGCTAGAAATCAGCTACCGACAGTGATTGTGTCAACTAGAAAAGAAAGATCTCATACCTGCAGTTGTGAAGAGACTTTTCGAATCCGGGGAATGACTGATCCGGTGTGGATGTTTAGTTAATAGGTCTTTTTCTGTTTTGGCATGAGTTTGGTGTGTTTGAGTTGCCATCAACTTTTGTTTTTTGGTTTTTGGTTCTTGCACTTCAAATCAGGACTCTGAATCTCAGATTAGATGATACAGTTTATGTTTTCTGAGCAGATATTGTAGCAAATCCGTCCTCTTCTTTGAGATTGGTCATGAGACGAGCCTGTGTGAGTGACACGAAGCCGACTGGTTGGCAAGTGAGCAGTATCATCAACTATCAAGCATCTATCTATGGTTACCGTTGTCCTATGTGGCACGTACATCTTTGTATATACGTATCATGATCTTGCATTTCGTGAAGAATTTCGTGGTTTCATGGTGTAGTTGGCCTATCACATGTCCTTTACATTTGTACGGACAAGGTCTCCGGTTCGATCCCGGATGAAATCATTTTGATTTTGCATGTCAATTACAACAGAGGTCAATCACATGCCAGTCTTGTGCCCGACGAAGATTTCAATGACTTGCACATGACAAGTGCTCGGATCGAATGCTCAGGATTTATGATGTTCTGATTGGCCAAAACAAAACTCCGAGTTCTGGTTGAGCGCAGACAGCGTTCAGGTCTCTCTCTGGCTTCCAAAGCTCGGCCGGCATGTTGGGCGCCACTTGTTCCTCCTACTATCACAACTCGATAGATCAAATCCCAACGAGATCGTCTCTCAACCTCGCTGCTCTGATCAAGTTTATACAATACATCTCTCCCTAGAGCTTCTCCATCATCACCTTTCGTTAATCAATCACTCGCTGAATAGTAGTTGTTAAAGTGATACGTTTTTCAAGGACACGGCATGATCGGGGAATCCTGGCAGGCATTAGTGTTTATCCGAATATCTATCGCGGCGCTACGACTCGTCACTCCAGGCTCATTTCTGTACTGGTCCCTTCTTCTCGTCTCGCCGATTCTTAGCAGCAGAGTTCCAACACTCTGTCACTCCTTATTTCAATGGTCTTCCACTAGCATTCTGGTGTGGTCACTGCGCATATTTACCTTGAACGAGGTATGGTTCTACTTCTGGAGCCAAGCAAAAGTCTCCAAATATCAAATCGTAAGTACACTTCATCAATTGACGATCATCAAGACTAACTTAGAAAGTGTAGTGACTACGATGATGCGCTTACGAAAGTGCAGAGAGAACAGCTCTTCAACAAGGTGATTGATGTTGTCGATGATCCACGAGTGTTCCTCTCTGGCTGGTTTCTCGGCGCAAGACCGGAGGACATATACCGAGACAATATGACCGAATGGATGCTTTGGGCATTTTTCAACCAACATACCCGGGATTCATTTTCGAAAAAACATCCCAAGGAGATTACAGATGAGATTGATCACTATATCAAAATGTGGGAGCAAGCGACCGGCCTCACGGTACAACCCGGCTACAATCCTAAAGTCAAGTGTATCAGACTCAATGCTGATCCAGTGCGTACTGTGCATCGACCTGCTTGTGTTTATCTGGTTCGTCATTTCAAGGAGCTTTATCTGTTAGTGCTAATTCTGATCAGGGAGTTGGAGTGTTGTACGATTTCTTGGGCTGGAGCAGATATTACAGCTTAGGACTGCGGCACTACATACCATCGAAAGAATCTGGTCACCGAATTGTGTATCCATACATTGGGCTGCCATCACGACCGTCCAATTCCGTACTTACCTATTGGTACAGACCTGCACCGCCCTCTACAAGCAACGAACCCGAGACGTTACCTTTCGTGTTCATCCACGGTATAGGGGCGGGACTAAAAGTATATCGTGAAATGATTACACAAATATCACAAGAAAACCCGAGGTCAGCGATATACTTACTCGAATTTCCGGCGGTAACCATGAAATTTACCGACAAGTTGCCACAAAAGGAGGAATTTGTCAATGCGGTGGCTGACCTGTTGCATTCTCGAGGTCACAAGGAAGCACTGTTCGTAGGTCACTCCTTGGGCACTGTCGTCGCTAGCTGGATCATACACCTCAAACCGAAATTGTGCAAAAGTGTCATTCTTATCGATCCTGTCTGTTTCCTGCTGCATTTGCCTAACGTCGCATACAATTTTCTACATCGCAAGCCGGAAACAGCAAACCATTGGTTGTATTGGTACTTTGTGAGCAATGAACCAGGAATTGCTTGGTTCTTGGGTCGAGGATTCTTCTGGGTCGAGAATATTCTTTGGTTGGATGAGGTACCAAAACATTGCCAATTGACGGTCTACTTGAGCGAGAATGACATGATTGTGAATATACCGAGTGTGTTCAGGTACCTCACGGATGAATCGATCCCTTTCAATACGACAGACAAACTGAAATCTGGAGATAAAATCATACGGCGAAATCGTGACTCGCCGAATGTCGAGACAGTTTTGTGGTCAGGCCCTGAGATGGATCATGCAGTCTTCCTGTTGATGAAAGGTCCCTCGGCGGACATTGCCGATTCTGTCAAGTCGTCTATAAATTATGGCACCAGTAAATAGTAGACTGTCATGCCTACATCGAACAGGAGCATTAAAAAGTTTTATACATCTTATAAAGCAAGGAGTTTGCATGTATATACAATGTAGTCAAGGGTATAATATCAATCTTGGAAAGCTCACCTTCCCATTAATGTACAAGAACAATCTACAATTTTATACTCTGCGCTACATGCTCGTACTTTCATTCTCAATCACAATTATTTAACCTTACAAAGTGTTTTGTCGAGAGCTTGGTGGCCCGCCGATGAAGCGAACGATTTTGACATTACCTACTTGTCCAATTTTGCACCACGCACTATACTGAGGACTATTACTCATGACCTCGATGAGCCGCACAATGTCGTCGGGTCCGATGCGATGAGATAGACTCGTACTCAAGTTGTCACGCAATTCAGTCATTCCAATGGCCTTTTTCTGTCGGGATGCGAGCAGTATCTTGATGCTGGAAACAGCGCTGGGAATCAGTGCGGCAATGGTGGCAGATTTCAAGTCGTCCGACGTCGGTTCGCTGGATTTTGAGTTGGCTTTGGTACGTATCCTGTTCAATAACGCGGATTGTCTGTCTTTTGCGGATGGTGAAGAGGTCGAGTCGTTCAGTTTAGTAGGTGATGAAGAGAGTGGCAAAGTCGTCTTTTTGATGGACGCAATCTTTGCAGTGTTAAGTGGCATCTGTGTGTGTGTGGTGAGTTTCGGTAGTACTGCTTCCGTACCGTCCCATTTTGCGAGTCGTTTCTCGAATTCTTGTCGTCTATTGGAGCTGTCCGTCATTGTAGACTGGTCCGGCCAGGCTATTGACAAGGAAGGCACCCTACTGTCGCCAACAAGCGCCATGACTGACTCAAGCTTGTAGCAGTCAGGCCACACCGCGAGCATCTCTGCCACATTGCGCAATTCGAAATCACATCGAGCCGTCGAGGAAACTGCTCGCTGAATGGAGTGAAAGGAACAAGCAGATCGAGATGAGAGTAGAGTCGCTTCCAAAGCACCAAAGAGACTTCTCAACTGTCTCCGTGACTCGATGATATCGTTGTGCCATTGGTCGTCCTCGTCATCCTCGAGAGTTTGGTCGGACAACCTTTCATTGTGTTTACGGGGTGGTTTGCCGTGCTCATCAGACAATGGTCTTTTGCGTTGCGAGGGAGTCCTCAGAATTTCTGATACCATAACTACAAGAAGGCCAGCCTCGACAAATGCAGAATCTGATGGTATCCTGGAAAATTCATCACTTCAATCCGCAGATTTCCTGTAAAGTACTCGATTAGTGGGGCCGCACAAAATCAAGCTGAGACAATCGATAAATCGCAATCGCACACTCAAGCAAGCAAAAGAAACTGTTCTCGACACCAACCATTACAAGATTCTACCAAACACACTTCTTCATCTTCAACTTTGTCCTGGCACAAGCTGCACATATATGCGATCCCGAGATGCCTTGATCAGGTCTCTTATTCGCCTCAACACTCCTCGAACTCCTTCTTTTTCTTCTCGTTCATCGACTCTTTGCGCCACTCACATCGACCTACCATCTCAACGTGCTTCCACAAGAGCGACCCATCGGCATTTCAGCTCCGCTCGAAGTGACAGATTTGCAATCAAATGGTTCCGGGGACCTTGGGTCGAGCTCAAAGCACGGAAACGGGTATGGACGGACGTCGTCAGTCAGTACAAAGCAAGAGGGGAGATGTCTCCTTCTCAAGCTACACAGGTTGTAGAATTGTTGGAAATGACACAAGGCTCGGATGATTGGCTCACAGATGAGGACTTGCTCACTGCACTATCAATAGCGTCTAGAACAGAATCTCTCGAGCATGCAAGTGCTGTCGACAAACTCTATGCGCGCTATAGAGAGCGCAGGCAGGAGTCTGCTGCTAGCGTACTGCTGATGGAATTGGGACCAATGGCCGTGAATCTTGTACGAGCTTTGGCAATAGCTAGGAAGGATAGGGAAGCCATGACTCTCTGTCTGGATCTATCGAGCGTGCACGAGCAACCACTGCTGCTTTGGAAAGCGTTGCTCACCTCGTACCATGATCAAGGTGATATCATTGGATTCTCCAAAGTGCGGGACTACATGTCAATGCACAATCTCCTACCAGATCTACACATCCTCAATCTGCAAATGGAATCACTCAATCGTGCCATGCTTTTCGATGATGCATACGAACTGTACAAAAGCATGCCCACACAATACGAAGTGGCACATGATTGGAAAAGTAGATTACTAGCTCTGGAGACTTGTCAAAATCTGCAGAAACGGTCTAAGTCCACGACTGTTAGTTTTGAGCATGGCAAAGAAATCCTGAGCAAGATTCGGAGGCTCGACCTAGACGATCACGCCGATGAGGTGTATCCAGCGATACTGTCGTGGATCGTGTTCAATGGCGCTAGCAATGACCAAATCCATAACGAAATTCACGATATGCAGTCGAAGCACGCCATAGTACCAAATATCGTGCACGTCAATGCAATGCTCTATGCTGCCAACATGTCTGAAAATTGGCTAGTTGTGGAAAGATTGTGGTCATCGTTTGAGAATCGAGATATATATCCGACAAATGATACGTTCAGTTTGAGAATTGCTGCTTCTGTCATGGCCAAGGACACCCAAGGAGCAAAGCAGATTTTCGAGGACAGTAAGAAGGCAGGATATGCAGATATGCTCGATCCTTTGGCGCTACAAACACTACTGGCGGCGGACATGATGGGCAAGCACTCTGACGAAGCTTTGTGTAGTTACATTTTACAACTACTCGACAAGATTGAACCTTTTCCGATCTCTGCGACAACCCTCGCATTCTTGATTCCTAAATTGATGGAGCCAAAGCAATACATGAAGCTCGAAAACATCCTGGAAAAGTCTCGTGATAGATCCGATTGGAATCCCGCGGAAGTGGTGGAGAGTATCCTGCAACAAGTCTCGTTGGCAACTGATTCGAAGGCCGTCTTGAATGCGTCCATCCTATTGAAGAATTTATTCTGGAACGACGAAGTGTACAATATTGATGCGAGGATTCGACTGATGAATCGTCTTGTGGACCTGCAGGAACCAAAGTTGGTCGGTCAAATGTTTACGAATTTCCTGAAATCAAAGGTGAAACCAGACGGAAAAATGTACATTGCGGTCCTTCAAGGCGCAAAGGAGACGAGAGACTACGAGTTGGTGAAGAGGGTTCATCAATCGATGAAGATGGACATGAACATTTCAGAGCACATTCCAGTACTCAATACGCTCATGAACGCGTACGCTTACGTTCACTCGTCACTGACATTCGATGTATGGGATCAAATCAGCAGGTCGGGCAAGGGACCGACGCAAGCGAGTGTCAGTATCGTGCTGGATGCGTGCACGACGGCGAGAATCCCTAATAAAGGAACATTAATCTGGCGCTCCCTACAACGCAACGGGTTTCGCTTCAACGACAATAATTACGCGGCGTACGTCGAGATGATGAATAAATTGGTGGGGACGGAAGAATCAATCTCGTTCTTGGAAGGAGAGTGGAATCGAGACGACGGTCGGAATAAGGATATTGGAAGACGGACGTTGACGACATTGTATAATACCAGCAACGTCAAGGATAAAGTCAGCGCCTGGGCAGAGACGCAGTGTCCCGACTTGTGGGCCTCTTTACCCAGACAAAAATGAGATTGTACGAGAGAGTCTCTCTGTGCGAAAAAGGTGAAGCGGTGGCGTGGTGTGCATGGCATTTGTTCTTCGATATATCATATTTATGAAGAATTTTTTGACGTTGCTGCTCTTCTTGTGAATATACGTGTCTGGCTCGGTTTTTCACATTCCAAAGTCTCCACACTTTTGTTGGTAGTACTGAGACACGATGAGATTGAGAGTCTGCAGGTGGACTATTGTTTATAACGACAACATGCTGAAATCTCAATAGACATGATTGATTTACTGTCTTTTAATATCATATCTTGCAGATCAAAAGTAATATTGGAAGTCAAATATTTACAGAGAATATATGATACATATTTGAAAAAGTCACCGAATTTGGTGAGGTGGAGGATTGTGGAAAACACGTATACTGGTGTTGACGAGTGAATTGCAATGGTTTTTCAGCGCTTGACTGGTTTCCTGCTGATGATGTAACAGACTGGACAGAGCCTATTCGTTCGCTTCAGTTTCCGCGTCGAAGGATGAAAGTACTCTATGAAAATGAGCCGGTGACAACCACGACACTCGATTGCATTTTCGTCGTCGCGTTCGGGTGGTGGTTGGAGGATGCCTATGGACAAGAACCCATGATGGGTAAACTTGTCGCTCGGATCGCGCCTCTTGTACATGCTCTCTTGACAATATAGTCGTGACTTGTCAATGTAATTCTGTTCAAAAACGTCCCACCACATATATTTTTTCTGTAATGATTCATGTGCGGCAGCGATACAGTAAATGTCCATCGAAGCATATTGCAGCATGACCTGTGACAATGGTCGATAAAGCCACAACTTTGACTCGTTGTTTCTGTGTTGTGCTTTCACAATGCCATCAATCTGCGCGACACTATTCTGTTGCTCCATCGTGAGTAATGGCAGAGCTATTTTTCGGAGACTCTCAAGTCTGTGAACCGACCACGGATCTTGTCGTTCTGACTGCTTGATCCGCTCCGATACCTCGACCACCTGTAAATCGAGCGTAGGTTGCAAGCAAATTCCCCAGCCTTGAAATAACTCACATGTGTCCATTTTACCGTCCCAGACTACCTTTGTCATCGCGGAACAGCTCAGCTTGTGCCAGAAACGTCTTAGATGATTCTCAGAGACCTTGATGACGTCCAACAAGTATACTTTCAATTCTCTCGTGCGAGGCCTCATTTGCCGTGCCTTTCTGGCATTCAATCTGGCATTGAATCCGATCTGCAATAACCCAAGTCTCCCGCCGATGCAGCCAAGATCCTGTCCTTCACTGTCGATGTACAAGTACGACGGCTCTCCAGCGTCCGCATTATAGTCTAGATGACGGTGCAGATTGTCGAGGAAATTGTTGAACGTTTCCTTGTTGTCGACAAGAGTGTATGGGAAATGATTTGTGACCAAAGCACTCTTCACAGTATAAGAGGGGACCTCGCATAGGTAGCCGATTCGTTCCACTTGAATTGTGGTAGTCATACGCATGTATTCGACACAATATACCACGAAATTGCCGATGTCCGAGTCTGTACGGTCATGTAGTACAAGCTGGCGCCTTGGTGTGCATACTGTTGGCAGGCACGTTATGAGTAGAGAATAGTTCAGCACTCCCCCGCATCGGCAGGTGCACATCAATTCATGTGTTGTCCACCCACATAGGTGGCCATCAATAATTGCACAAGAGCATTGGTCGCTTCAATGTCCGGGGGCCTAAGCATGTAGTCTAGTTTTGCTATTGTATTATCATCTCTATTGTTTATGCACACGCTATAAATGCTCCACCATGCATGTGTACACCCAACCCAGTCTCCCTCTTACCAGTCAATTATTTGTATGCAAAATGTAGACCTGCGTTGATGGCAAAGCTGATGAAAAGAATGCCACAAGCTGCCGAAGGACCGAAACAGTCATCGTATTGGACCGCTCGCCTCAACCGTATATTGTAACTCCTCCAAATGTACATGCCGAGTGAGTAGAACAGGATCAGAATTGCCGTAGCCATAAAGCTCCACGCTGCAGATATGGTCACCCAGTCACTGCCAAAATTGAGCAAAGCGCCCGCGATCGTGCCAATCAGGATCGCAAACTCCATGTAGGACAAGAAGGTGCGCTCAAGGGCAAAATACGTCTTTGGCTCGATCCTTACAGGAACTGCGATTCGCTTCCCGGCTGGAGCAACAAAATCGTTAACGTAGGCAACCCTGCCATTTGGCTGCGTATCAAGTCCTCGCTCAGCTGCGGTAGTCTCTCGCCCGCCCATGACTTTGTCCTTGACAAGACGGAATTTCTTGAGGATCTTATCGTTTATGTTATCTTGCTCGGGACGTCGCAGAGCCTCTCGATACAGTAAAGGCATGTACTCATCTTCATCGTCGTTGTCCTCTGGATTCGGAGTGCCAGCTCCGTACAGACGCGATCTGATCTCATTGTCGTGAAAGGCCAAGCGTTCTTCCTCGTCCATAGCGTTTCCATCATAATCTGACTGGGATTGTGTATCAGTATTGACATCGGACGTGGTTCCAGAATGCATGTTTGCAGGTCTTTCGATACCAAAGTTCTTCGTGACGGGTTTGCGGATATCGACGTGCATTTGTGGATACCAGTATGGAACAACAGAGACTTTTTCGGGAACGAGTTTTGCAACCCCATGAATGAACTTCGAGAACTTCGGGACCGCTTCTACCAAGTGCGAGGAGACAAGGTCTCTGACCCACATAGGAGCTTCTTGTCCCATGGCGGTCTGTAATTTGACTTCGAGCACAGCATAAGGAAACAGCTCCTTCTCCGTGTCTGGGATCTGCTTGAACGGCCAGTCGACGCCGATATCCATGCGTCGCCAATTGTCCCCAGCACGATCTCTCCTGCCATCGAAGTCATCTTCTCGAACCAAAGACAACTCAGTGTCGAGTGATATGCGCACACGAGCATCGCCTGGAAGCTGGAACGCAGTCCTGTTGTAAAATGATCGCACGACTGGCTTGAGTTTTTTCGTTATGATTGTGTACTGAGCCTCCGTGGCCAACTTGGCTAGCTCATCAATTTCTTGAGCACTCTTCTTTCCTTCTTGTCGAGCTTTGGCGAATAGATCATCGACTGTAAAATCTCCTTTCATAAAGGCATTGACATTTTTCTCCTTGATGGGAAATCGAGCTTTGACTGACTTCTCCCCAGTCCAATCCTCTCTGTGCGTCTTACGCTCGACGAATATCGTGTTGTTTCCCATACCTCCATACCAACGCAGCCGCATAGCTTCAGCTCCTTCTGATTTCTCAAGACGACCCAAGTATAGCTCGAGTTCTTCATTGTCATAATAGATACTCGAAATTGCTGAATCTTCTACCTCAAACTCTTTATTGGCATTGAAGACAAGTACCGGCAGATGCTTGAGAATGTACAACTTGAGTTCGGTCACGTTGTCTGGATGCACCCAATACTTAGTTGTTTGTCTAACAAAATTCTGTTGGCCACCACCAGCAGCTGAATCTCCTTCGGTCGGGCTACCTCTAGTGCGAACCAAGTCATAGATCTTTGATACTTGGATAACAGTCGAGTCATAATTGGTCTTGTAGAATGGTTTGGCATTGAGTCGAGCGGCAAAGATGGGTCGAAGATGCCATCCAGTCTGCTTGTCGTGCTTCTTGATAATCTTGGTGAACCCGGTGTAGTTCAATTGATTGAATTTTGAGAGATCATGTACATCTGCAATAACATCCGAGACCTCTTCTTCGAGGGTGTCAAATACCACCGCAGGCGGTGGATTAGTGGAATCGAGTGCTTTGATCGTCTGGGCCACTTCTCGGTCCACTGCTTCGATACGCTGGATGATTTCGTTGCTCTTGACTTTCTGGAAGGTGAAAACCTTGTCTAGTTCGCCTTCCAGGATTTGAACAAATGCTGCTTCGGCATCTTCAGTCCAGACACCATCGGCATCCTTGAGTCGTTTCTTGATTTCTCGTTTCAAGCCATCGTAGTCTAGGTATTGGTATTTGAATTCGCGCACCAGGGATTGCTTGATGGTCAGTGATAAAGCTCGTCTTTAAAGGTGGTTGCGATCTACTTACCGAGAGCTGCTGCCCGAATTTCATGTCTTGATGTTGCCGAGAATACGTCTACCGCACAATGCAAGATAGCTCAACTACAGATGCTCGGCCGAGGTCAGCAGCACTGTACAACGTCAAGTTTTCGCTGAAGAGAAGGATTACTGGGTACGACACAGACAAGGGCGAATGACGTTACAATGCCGATGCCACGCTATGCACAGAGAGGTGTGCAGGAACTCTGATAGACAATTGACATATGTACTGTAGGTAGAGCCTGCGCACTGAGTAACATAAACTAGGTAGTAGATACAGTGCATCGTGCGAATCTCGCCCATGGGTTCTCCAATCCGGGACCCGAGAGCAAGCTCATACGAGGCGCCCAATCAGTCGAGACTCTCCTGTCACGCACCGAACACAAGCCCCTCCAATCAATCAATCAATCAATCAATCGATCAGTCAATCAATCAATCGATCAATCAATCAATCAATCGCGCTCACCCATTACAGTCGTGCTCTTTGTGGTAACTGTACCCACTACACTTCGGCCACTTCATATCACTACCTACATCCATCTCACTGTATTGGCCCTCAACGATAAGAGTCTCAACACTCAATGTCAGACGGACTCAAAGTAGACAGTGGAAAGGCACAGTTGCTTGGCGTGTGCTCCGGTTTTCGGGATCGCCCGACATATTAGCACTCAGGTTTGTGTTTGCATCGTATAAGGAGAATATTGTCATAGCAATGTCACCTCTCCCTCTTGCTCATCCTCGTGAAGCTAATGCGTCATCTATCTGTGGCCAGATTATGTCACTCGTCTCTCCAACAAATGACTGTAGCACATTTCCCTTTTTGTAATATTCGAGCAAGGGTAGCGTAGTGTCATCATATATCTTCAGTCGAGAGCGGAAAGTTTCTACATCATCATCCACACGTTTGGTGAGTGCCTCTCCGGTGATATCATCCTTGCCTGCAATCTTCGGCGGGTTATAGCTCAGGTTGTATGTACGTCCTGAGGGAGCATGTATCCAACGGTCAATAATGCGATCTAGAATCACCCGGTATGGCACATCCAAGTTGAGTACAAAGTTCAGAGGATTGCCAAGTTCGGCAAGGTATCTGTCAAGCGTTTCTGCCTGTGCGACAGTCCTTGGAAAGCCGTCCAAGAAAAATGATTTGGTCATCAATTCACGTTCGTTTATGGTGGTAATCACAAGATCACACATAGTGATGTCGTCAATGAGTTCCCCTTTTGCAATCGTCTCCTTAGCCTTGACGCCTAAAGTTGTACCACGATTCATGTGGTCCCGCAACAGATCTCCAGATGAAAGAACGATGATATCTGCGTACTTTTGCATTATTCTTTTTGCTTGAGTGCCCTTGCCGGCACCTGGAGCGCCAATGAGCAGACCTCTGACTGGCTCGAGTGTCTCTTTGTGCAACTTCAGAATATTCTTCGCAGTAAGCAGTACCGGCGCGTCTATCATCTTACCTTGAAATTCAAATGCTCCTCTTTGTTCCTGTTTGGCTTTTGCAAGCAATGATCTAGCCCAAGAGATCTTCTCTGGACTCGGAGAATAAGCGGTCTGAATAGTTGAGACTTGACTTGGATGAATTGCTTGCTTTCCCGTATACCCTAGTGCTGCTCCGGTTCTGCACTCCTCCACTAGCAGAACGCTATCCTGAAAGGACGTGCAGACCAGATCAATTGAATCTAGATTGTAAGCACGAGCTGTTGTGACGACTGCCTGCCGAGCATATGTCATTTCTGTCAATGACGTTGACCTTGTGATGTTCATACTCGCTGCATAATCCTCTGCTGCGAACACTAGAGCGGACAATTGCTTGTGAGCGCTTGCAATTTCTTTTATGTTCACTACAGCCCTGGCACTTTCGATCAGGGCAATGATTTCAACATGCGTTGGTATCCTCTCTGCGAGCCATTGTATATCCGCAGCACTTTCGACTTTTGGTAGCATGATGGCATCGTATTTCACTTGACTGATAGCGTCCAGATCTGCCTCTGCCAATCCACTCAAGCGTGAGTTTATCCTTACGACCTTTTCTTGTGGGCATTGTAAATTGTGTAGGTGTTTTGCAACCAATTGACGAGCTAGAACTTTTTGTGTTGGTGAAACCGAGTCTTCTAGATCGAAAGTCAGGCTATCAACCTTTAATCGTTTCGATTTTTCGAGCATCTTCTGGGATGAGCCAGGGACATAGAGCAAGGCACGCCGAGATCTGGACAAGCATCGTGATGTTGAGAACAATCGAGCACGAACAGAACCAATCATGTATACAGCCTTGGAATAGCAATCCCACCGGCGGCACAGTCACAGTCTCGACGTCCCTATACTGCGACTTGTGTCTGCCCTTGCTAGAGACGAGATGCCACGAGCACGTAGAACAGTAGATCAGACGCTCTGTCAAGGGTTGCACTTTCTGTGGCTTCAGAGCTACACTACCTACGGTACGGTATACAAGTCGTCCCCACCTACAGGAGCCATCTCATCTCAATCTCGGTCGCAGCTTCCGAAATGCTGATCAGCCGCAGTGACTGTGGAGCCGAGGTAGATTACTGGTAGATCAGTGCCCCCAGAAGCTCGGGCTTGGAAGAGTTGCATGCATCCACCTGGGCATCTTTCGATTGAGCGTCAATGGCTGCTGGCACTCAAACTTTGGCGTCGGAAGTCTTCTGTTGAAGCCCATCGGATCTATAAGCTCTGTGCTCTTCTCTTATGCAGACCACAACCTGTATACAAGCGTGATTCCTTGCACTTCTTGCTCCGACTATCTTCCCAATGTCCTCGCACTTTGCAACTTCAGGTTCAAATTCTAGCTAATGCTCTACATCCAGTTCTGTCACGGGTCGAGACGGAAAGTTCTACACAACAACTCAGGATCTTCATACCACGCAATATCAGTACGGGCCTTCACCACTGTATGCACTCAAAGTTACAGTGTTGGTCGATCCGATGAGGTTTGATTTGCTGCAGCTGAAGCTGGTAGCTTGCTCCAACGACCTACAGAGTGTAAAACCGATCGTCCAGCAATCTAACTCTCGTGAGGTTAGGCAAAATCAACTCAACGAGGATTGTGATTGGGACAGTCGTCTCGTCAAAGGATCGAAGAGCTCTAGATTTGCACTTGAACGATTGATGACACGCTAGCGAACACGTTTTGACGATAATCTATCCATCTCGAATCTGTCTCAACACATTTCACGAGCGTGAGACTTCATTCACCATCCGCACTTTGCTCACCTTATGTATTGGTGATTCGACTATTATCGATATCTAACATTTTGGAATCGCTCAAGCTACTTGGATTATCTCGCTAGTTTTGTGTATTGGATGGGCATGATTTTGGCGTTTTGCTAGACTGTCTAAATTGTGCCATGCTGAACATCGTCTTAGGCGTAGTCAAACACTGTACAAAAAAACCACGCTCCCAACGCATTGTTGATCAACTCATTTTTCAATATATGAGCGTGCCGCGTGCAATATCAAAGCATTGTAAAGGGGTGGAAGTGACAAATCCTCGGACATACCTTGTTCAAGTCCCCTGATGTCAAGCTGCAATTTGAGAGAGCAAGAAATAGATCTCAAGATCAAGGTTATCGTCTGGGAGTGCGCCCATGGCAACCTAGATAGGCTCGCAATTGCACC
This sequence comes from Taphrina confusa, assembly GCA_005281535.1. Taxonomy (NCBI): domain Eukaryota; kingdom Fungi; phylum Ascomycota; class Taphrinomycetes; order Taphrinales; family Taphrinaceae; genus Taphrina; species Taphrina confusa. The sequence continues at coordinate 323,834 of RHGJ01000013.1, read as the reverse complement.
CTCGACTCGCGGCCTCGAGCATGGCTGGCAAATGGCAGCGTTTCAGAATTCAGATGGATTATATTGCCTCCCATGCACTGTCTCTCAGCTCCTTGATGAGAGGCTGACACACAAGCTTACATTGCACGCCCCTGGGTTCTCAGTATAAAACGTCGGTCAGTATCCCATCCTCGACCAGCATTATTCGTCTTTGACAACAACATACATTGGCTCATAAATTTAAAGTAGGACTGCCATGCGAGTACACATAGTATTCGCTGCCAGTGCTCTCTTTGGCCTGGCTCATTGTCAACTTCGGCCGAATGTGGCCGTCGGTAGGCACCGGATGGCTCAGATATTCTTTTACTAATGAGCCGAGGTGCTTCAACTCCATTAGACCAGAAAACCAAGATTTGCAACATATTAGATTATGGTGGCAAAGCAGACGGCAAAACCGATAATGGTCTGGCGATACAGAAGGCATTTGACACTTGTGTAAAGGGACACCCGAAGACAAGAATTGTCATTCCAGAAGGAAATTGGCTCATCAAGACTGGGGTCAAGCTCTCCTACGCACAATCTTTCGCTATCGAAATTCGAGGCGTATTGACCAGAGATCAATCTCTAGCGACTGGGACTATTATAGAGATATATAAGTCGAGCGATGTCGAAATTTTCGGTGTCAAAGGAGGAGGTACAACATATCCGGCATTGTATTGGTATGCAATACTGACTCAGCCTTAGCTATCCAAGGTAATGGCTACTTGAACAGAATCGCCGGAAAGCCAGCCAACACTCGGCTGTTGAGATTCGAGCAGGTGAATGAGGCCACTGTCCGCGATCTCTTTTTGATTGACAGTCCCGAATTTGCTCTCACACTCAACGGATGCAACAACAACGACATTCATGGACTGACGATTCGAGCTATGAGCAAGGTACAGTCCTTGTTCTCTTTCATTGTGCCTTATCTAATTTGTAGGGTGGCACTGATGGTATTGATGTCGCCGGTGACAACATTCATGTACATCATTCTACCGTCACGAACAGAGATGAATGTGTCTGTGTCAAGAGTCCTTCCTCGAACATCCTCATCGACAACATCATTTGCAACCATTCCGCGGGCATATCTCTGGGTTCATTCCATGAAAATACACAAGTCAAGAATGTGGAAATTCATCACGTACAATCCTATCAGTGTATGAAACCCTGCTTCACTCTGCACTGAGGGCTTACGTTTTACCAGGTTATCAATTCATTTTGATTAAGCTATATAAGAACGCCAACGGCTATGTTGACAACGTCTACTTCCACGATTTCACTGGTTACGACAATACTTATGGTATAAATATTGATGCCTATTGGGAAGAGCCTGGGAAAACGGGCGGTGCAACTGGTGTAGCATTATCGAACATGCGCTTCCACAATTTTGCAGGGACGGTCAATAGCGGAGCGCATCGGGGCGCGATTCATGCCATTGCACCAGTCCCTGTGGCAGCTAAGAACATTGAATTTTCGAACATCTTGATCTGGGATCCAAGGGCAAAAAAAGTAGCATATTCATGCTCCAACATCTATGGCTCGGGATATTGCGCACTTCCTACAGGCCAGCGAAAGCCTGGTCAGTACTTAAATCAAATCTTCGATACGAAGCCACCCGTTGGTTTTGTGATGCCACAGAAACCGTCATGGGCATTTGACGGACACAGTGCCACAGAGCCCATTCCTATCCATTAATGATTCAGTCTGCTGGACAGCACGAATCTCTAGACAAAATCTATATGATGTAGTCATCTTTAGAACAGAGTATCATAGATCAGCATGAGTGTCATGTCATCCAATGTACGCCTGTCAAAGAGCCCATCGATTCATTTGATCATTTCGTGGTCTTTACGCTGAGCTGTACCGGGGGGGGGGACCACCAATTCATGGCGGGGTCCACATTCTATAGCTACCCCACTATTTCACTTTGAAGAACACGGCAGTTTCAAAAGTGCATAGTCGCATGCACAAGTATTTGAAATTTCACCTACACACAAAGGTCGGAGCAGGACACCCTGATAGGTTCTGATAGAATCAGTGATGGTAAAGGATCGATCTCTGACTTTGGAACAATACATTTTGTGTCGGACCTAAGAACGACCATAAAGTGCACGAGGTAGATGTACGCAACTCGGTGTGCTCACCACAAGGCTCGTTGGACAGTCGTCTGAGAATCGAGATACAATAAGCGATATGATCCTCTCGGACCTGCCAGCGGAGATCTTATTACAGATTGCAGGCGAGCTCACGGCGAAGGATCTGACCAGAATCTCGCAGACTTCCCGATCTTTCCATTTATTAGCCTCGGATCAAGGATTATGGCACAACTTGCTGGAGAGTAATTCGACATTCGATGCACGTCGAGACTATACGGAAGGCTATGCCTGGCAATATGGCAATCTAGCTGTAGATATCCAGAGCGTGAATCTCTCCCAGGAAGAGGCGACGTATCCTGTCTTGGCATTCTTCCCGATGCACCGCTCATACGAGGCGTGCAAGCTTGCGGCATTGTCGCCACGATACTTACCATGGGCGACCGAGATGCTCTCCACGATCGATGAAGATATGTTGATACTGGCTTGTCACAAAGATCGCTTGATTGCGCACGTATATCAAGAAGTCCCATCTCAAGGACCCCAGCATAATTTACTACTACTCGAAGCTGAGCGACAAAAGACATGGTTCACAGGTCTGCCAGATTGGCCTCTATGTGCTACGTTCCTCGGTCCAGATCACGTTCTGGTTTGTGGTCGATTTCCAGCAGCTTTAATCTATGATCTCCGGAAACCTGATCAGATGACGGGATTTCCCCTTTCCAGCCATACAATCAACTGCCTGTCCATGGACACAATCGAGAGGAAAGTACTCCTGTGTGGCCACTACAAGGGCAGGGGCTCTATGGAAACACTGACGTACGATCTTGACGAGGAGTCTGGTGACCTCTCCGTCACAGTGTCTGGCCAGAATCGATTTGCAGGAGTGACGGCGATTGTGAGTTGTGCGTACCTGCCTAGCGGAGCATTTCTGACGTACGACAACTACTCGCACATCTACCTGTGGAGTTCGCTGCGGAATGCACTGCGGAAGATTGATCACGATGGGATTGGTGAGGAGATTCCGAGTGACATGGTCTACAAGATGTTCTACAGCGAGGGCAGTCTCGTCTTTATCGATCAGTACAAGCACCAGCACGCCTTCACCATCAGGCCGGGACGCCAGCTGGGAAGTGCTGGGACGAAAGAGGAAGGTCGTGGTGGTGATGTGGTAGGGGGTGCGGGGAAGGGATCAGCTGCCACTGCTGCCAGTGGTGAAGAGACGTCTGCTCCTGCAATGGACGAGCAGATGAGACAGCTGCTCTTTAGACAGGGCAACGACATGGCCTCACTCACAAGGAGAGTGCTTGGCATCTGAGAGCCATAAGAGGGAGACACAACGAGAGAGATATCAGTGTCTGTGTGCAAGTGAAGATTGCCCAATGTGTGGGCACATTGACAGCTGGGACGGAATCTCCCTTTGTGTCAGTATTCAAACAGACAGCATTTCCCTGGGGAAGTTTTAAGGGATTCCATTGGTTGGGAGCGTCCCACCTGCCATCAAAGCTTGTGGGCACAAGCAGCCACAGAGACGCGCCTCCATCAGACGACTCGAAATACAAGAGCATGCATCGATCATAAAGCTCTTGTCTACCTCCCTACTTCTGCCAGTCCTCTACCCTCCAGATACATTCATATACATATAAATACGAAAGACCAGAACAGGCCAAGTCTATCGCCGCAATGTCGTTACTGCCAGACATGAAACGCATGTTATCGTCCATGGCGACGGACGGTTCAGCTACCCCAGAGACTCCAGACGACCACAAACTCAACCGCAGAGTCTCCATTGGCTACAACGACCTCAAATTTGCCGGTAAACTTAGCCAAAGGGACCTCGTTGTCGACATCATCCGCAAGCTGAATTGGATACCATCCGAGAAGATAAAGGAGGAAGTGGATTTATACTACAGTATTGGCATCGACGACCTCTACTTTAGTGAGTCTTCTGTCGAGACAATCGCTGGACACATTCTATCTCTGTATGGGGCCAAGTGCAATGCTGCAGCAAAAAGAAATGACGGAGGTCTGCAGGTGAGCATGGTTGTCGAGGAGGAGGATCATGCTGTGTATATCGATACATCCTTCCCAGGTGTCACAGACTCCGAAGGTCCCCTGTATGAAGTCCGACTCGAAGACAAGTATCTCAACTTTAGACCCGGAAACGAAGCAGTATTTCGAATAGAGACTTTTAGAGCGGCCATGGCTGGCGTGGGTTCCAAAGGACAAGAATTACGCTCATATTTCGTGAATCAGTGTCAGTTCATCAAAGACAACCCGACGGTGGAAGAGGAAACAAATCTCGAAGTCATTTCAGATAGGACATTTTTCGAAAAGGCAACCAAGAATACGAAGGAGATTTACCAAAACATGATTGCAGCTGTGCTTCCAAGAACCGGGCCTGTTATTGACAGATACGAGGTGGAAGGCACAGGCGAATGGCGAATAGTTATTGGACTTAAGCGTGGTAGCGGGTCGAATTACTTCAGTGCAATCACCGATCTATATCACTATTATGGAATGTCCGGCTATTCTCCACACAATACATAACATATGACTGACCAGACAGGTCATCACTGAGAAAATATGTCGAGCAGTTTTCGAACGGCATTACCGTCATGTCCCTTTACTTGGTTCCCGGACCGTCAATGCGCTTGGAAATGCGCGATGCAGTATATCAAATGGTGCGCGAAGCCTCGCTCATCTTTTGCATTCCCAGAAATCTATTCCATGCCCAGTTCGTCGGTGGAGATCTTTCCTTGTGAGTAGAATTACCATCATACAAGTTTCAGGGCACTGATATCATCAGGCAGGAATCAGTATATGCTCATTGTGTCAGCATATTCATAACGCATTTCCTAAATCGCCTTGGCAACGAATACACGACATTGAGAAAGCAGCTAGACCCCAAGAACGCCCTACATCAACAGCTATTAGCAAAGTTGAAACGTCGTCTAAGAGGCGAGACATATACGCGCAATGACATTGTGAAAACTATTCGACAACACACGAGTGTGATAAAGGTCTTGTACCGCCAATTCGCGGATGTCCATCGCATTTTGCCACGAGTGAATGGTCAGGAGCTTTCTCGCCCAACCAGTACAATCAATGGACAGAGCTCGAACGCTTTCAAGGTACACCCTTCCGAACTAGACAGCTCTGACAGTGCCCAAGCACTGTTGGACTCTATCGCAACACAGACAAACAATGAACATCAGACCAAGATTCTGAATGAGTTTGTTACTTTCAACGAGCATGTCTTGAAGACAAACTTTTACCAGCCTACAAAGTCGGCAATTTCATTCCGGTTCGACCCCAGCTTCCTACCTGTAGAAGAGTATCCTCAGAGACTGTATGCAATGTTCTTCGTGGTCGGTGCCGAATTTCGGGGCTTTCATCTTCGCTTCAAGAACGTATCGCGTGGTGGCATCCGTATTGTCACCTCGAGGTCGAAAGAAGCTTACTCAATCAATGCTAGATCCCTCTTTGATGAAAATTATGCACTAGCGAGTACACAGGACCGCAAGAACAAGGAACTACCCGAAGGAGGTGCGAAAGGTGTCGTTCTATTGGATGCGGACGCACAAGATAAAGGCGAGACTTCGTTCCATAAATATGTCGACAGTCTGATAGATCTGCTCCTCGAGGGCAAGAGTCCAAACATAAAGGACAAGATTGTGGATTTGTATGGCAAGGACGAGACATTGTATTGTGGGCCTGACGAAGGAACTGCTGGTCTCGTGGACTGGGCAACATCCCATGCGAAGACTCGTGGTGCTCCGTGGTGGAAATCGTTCTTTACTGGCAAATCCAAGACTCTCGGAGGCATACCGCATGATGTGTATGGCATGACAAGTCTGAGTGTGCGTCAGTACCTCTCGAGCACTTATGAGAGGTTAGGACTCGATGAGACCAGGATGACTAAAGTACAGACAGGAGGACCTGATGGTGACCTTGGTAGTAACGAGATTCTACTCGGCAAGGAGAAATATGTTGCAATTGTAGACGGATCTGGAGTGTTGTGCGACCCTGAAGGCCTCGATAAGTCCGAACTGCTCCGATTGGCAAGAGCTCGAAAAATGATCAGCGACTACGACATCAAGAATCTGTCTGTCAAAGGATATCGTATTCTGATCGACGAAGTCAATATCGTTCTACCCAGCGGTGAAAAAATTGCTCGTGGTATTGATTTCCGAAATACTGCACATCTGAGGAATTTCGGCGCTGGGGACGCAGGCAAGAGTGCCGATGTGCTAAGTCCACAGGGAGGTCGGCCAGAGGCGATCAATATTGCTAATGTCCGACTGCTGATTGAGAACGGAAAACCCAAGTATTCCTACATCATTGAGGGAGCTAATCTCTTCATTACTCAGGACGCTCGACTGGAGCTGGAAAAGGCGGGCTGTGTCGTCTTCAAGGACGCCTCGACGAATAAAGGAGGAGTCACATCGAGTTCTCTCGAAGTTCTGGCTTCCTTGTCGTTCAACGATGAAGAATTTATCGAGCATATGTGTCTGAGAGACAACAAAGAGCCTGCGTTTTACAGCGCATATGTCAAAGAAATCCAGACGATCATCAAGAATAATGCTTCAATGGAGTTTGATGCAATTTGGAAGGAGCATGACCGAACTGGAGTGCCTCGATCAGTCCTCTCCGACAGACTCTCGGAAACCATAGTCAAGCTCCAGGATGAACTGGAACACAGCTCACTATACCAAAAGACTAGTCTCCGTAATAGGGTTTTGCAAGCGACTTTCCCCAAGCTGCTGCTTGAGAAAATTGGACTCGAGACACTCCTGGACAGAATAGACGAGGCCTATCTGCGAGCTCTCTTTGGCTCTTACCTTGCCAGTAGATTCATCTACAGGTATGGCACGTCAGCTTCGCAATTCAGTATGTATGAATTCATTTCTGAATTCGAACAGTGAGTGTAAGAATGGGCTGTGCTCGCGAAGCCAGTTCAGGACATCTACATAGGCCTATACATTAGTCGTTTGAAAACTGTGGAGGACAACACGAGGATTTATGACTAGATGGTTTTCGAGCTTTGACGATCGAACTGTTCGTTTGCCTTCCACTTCTCCAATTGTTCTTGATCATTAAGAAACGTTTCCTTTTTCCAGACTTCTGTCTTGCGCTTTGCTTCCTCAAGGATCCATTCGCCAGCCTCCCAAGCAGCCTTTCGATGAGCAGAACTGACGGCAATCAAGATTGATTCCTCGCCAATTGGCACCCTTCCCAGACGATGAACACAAGCCGCCCCTTGAAGAGACCACTTTCCCACGGCCTGATGACATATTGCCTCGAGTGACTTTAAGGCTAGCTGATCGTGTGCCTCGTAATCTAGATAGAGGACCTCCAATCCGTTGAAAGAATTCCTCGTGGTCCCACTAAAAGTGACGATGGCACCAGCTGCAGGACTACGGACTACGTCAATCACACTACGAAGATCTAGTGGTTCATGTTGTAGGTTGACGTAAACCTGGCCGGTGCGATTTACACTGGCCGTGTCACGTTTGACCGACATGACTCGTCAAAACAATATCGTTGACCTGAACATCTATTCAGAGCTGTCTAGAACAGTTTCATATCTACCTACTGTAGGTATTGAATTTCATTGAACAAGGCAGTAGACAACTGTACCAATCTTGTGGAACATCTGCAGTTGTGGGGAAGACGCAAACGGCAGTAATCTCCCTTTCGGGTGTTGCTGGTTACCCGCAAATTCAAATTCCCTTGGACAACGCGAACGGCGCTGTTTGTAATTGCTTGTTATAATATTTACAGTCAGCCTCGGCATCAAGTAGGCTATCTAAAACTCGACCCTCGACAATCCAGGCTGACAGCGCATGAGAGAGTTGCTATAGTCACTGCTTGAGAGCCATCATGTTGGCATATCTGAGATATCTGGCCATCAATCTCGTCTATCAAGATGCCGATTCAGTGCCCTCACACGAGTTTCTCAATCTACTGACTTCGGAGCATCTAGAGACATTTCAGGCCGCTTTCTCGTCGCTCAACCCTACTCTCAATGAGATTGAAGATGGTGAAATTGTCTCTGAACAAGATCGTGATGGGCACGACAATACAAAGATTGTTGTCTGCGACGATACCCCGCCTTCCTCCAAACAATCCGCAATCAATGAAGAGCCGGCCTTGCAGCGCTCGACTTTTGAATCGGCCACAGGGATGACATTTGAGCCGAATGCATCTTCATCACAACAGCCAACCACTACGCAAAGTACGAAACACCAGGTAAATTATGACAGTCCATCTCGATCAGACGAAGGCTATGGCAGCTACAGTGGAGAGTCTTACACGGACCGAAATCATGATCACGAGCATGACGAAACTAGCGATGAGATTGCTGCGCTAGGTATCATTGAAGAGGATGACGAAGTACCTGATTATGGAGTGGCCTTGCAACCTGCCGCATACAATTCGATATCGCCTGTGCGTACAAAGACTGCGCGTCAGAAATCGCAACCTTCTCCAGGAACCGCAGACGTATCACCCGGTGCCTCGCCGACAAGGGCTAGACTGGCTGAGCTCAGAGGACAAACGCCACGAGCCCAAAGAGTAGTTTCTTCACGAAGCGTCATGAGTGAGAACGCTCGCAACCTGCTTTCGATTGGTTACACGTTATCCCTGATGGGTGAGAAGATTGACAGGACCAGAAGTATAGAAGGATCGGTCAAGTCTGTCATCATAAAGGCGAGCCAGACGATAGAGAAGAGTCAGGCAGGGTCTGTATATGGCAAGAGCAGGTATGGCGGTAGTAAATTTGGCGGCAGTCGTTATGCTGGAAGTAAATTCGGCGGAAGCAAGAGATCCGTGGCCAGGAGTATAGTCTTGGAGGAAAACTTGCCGTCTTGGGGATTTTGAAGTCAGAGGAGGTATGGTGTCACAAAATGAAAAAAGTACATCGTTGAAGGGAGGATTGTATTTATGGTTTCGGAGTCTTCGGCGTGCAATTTATTCTCTTGTGTCTATAGGAATGTCAATCGATCAATATCGTATACGTATGAATCTTCATTGTACTTGTACTGGAGTTTACAGTTGAGTGAATGGAGATAACAGGGAGAGAGAGAGAGGAGAAGACACCTACTGATCTGACTTTGTCCCTTTCAGGCAACCTCGCCCGAAGAAATGCTTGCGACGCCTGCTCCAAGATCTCGCATTACGCACTCATTTCTCTACTTGTACGGTCGAGACCTGATCTTGTTAGCGCTGTTCAATTCACGACTACTTCTTGTTTCCTCACTCTACATACAGCTTAATATCCTGCGAGCTTCATGAACACTCCACAGGGACAAGCAGCTTTTAAGCAATTCAAAAATGCCATGTCGAGGGTGCAAACTGCTGGTGGCAGCACAGGTGGAAGTCCGAGAGGCGCCTTTGCTGGCCTAGGAGGACTGATATTGCTGGGCGGAGGTGCCTTGGTAGTCAACAGTACGTCACTTGATTCTTGAAGTCGAGCAGGATATTAATGGCACAGATGCAATCTTCAACGTCGATGGAGGTCATCGTGCAATCAAGTATACTCGAATCGGTGGAGTCAAGACGGACATATTCAACGAAGGCACACACTTTATGATTCCTTGGTTCGAAACTGCGATTGACTATGACGTGCGTGCAAAGCCCAGAAATGTCGCCTCTTTGACAGGGACCAAAGGTGAGCTTTTAAGATGACCTTTAACGGGGGATTTAGCTTGCTAAACATGTGACAGATTTGCAAATGGTCAACATTACCTGCAGAGTATTGTCTCGACCCAACGTGGCCGAGTTGCCTACGATATACAGGACACTCGGTGAAGATTACGACGAACGAATTTTGCCGTCGATCGTGAATGAAGTTTTAAAGTCTGTGGTTGCGCAATTCAATGCCTCTCAACTCATTACACAAAGAGAAAAGGTCGCTCGACTGGTTCGTGAGAATTTGGCTCGTCGAGCTGCTCGATTCAACATCCTTCTCGATGATGTCTCACTGACACACGTCCAATTCAGTCCGGAATTCACAGCAGCTGTGGAGAGCAAGCAGGTTGCCCAGCAAGAAGCTCAGAGAGCCGCGTTTATCGTCGATCGAGCAAGACAGGAGAAGCAGGGAAAGATTGTCACTGCTCAGGGAGAGGCGAGAAGTGCCGAGCTGATTGGTGATGCATTGAAGAACAAACCACAATACGTCGAGCTCAAGAAGCTCGAGGTGGCACGAGAGATTGCTCACTTGATGGCCAGTGGCACCAACAAGATTCTGCTCGACTCTGACACGCTCTTGCTCAACGTCAACAGTCAGGAGAACTTTGATGCAAGGAATAAGACAAAATCAAAGTTTTTGTGAGCAAAGAGTTGTGCTCAAGTGGCTGATGAATGAAAAGCATGGAGATTCTCTGTACAGTACGTAGCGATACCTTACCCCTTTGATGAGTACGACGTTCCAATCTGCTGGCCTGTAAGTACTTGTGACGTCCATTGTTTTTGTGATGAAAGTACTAGATTTTGTGAGAAAGTTATGACTCGTCATCAAGGACGATTTTTATACTAGTACCAGACTCATAATCAGTGGGGCCGGCCATAATATCTCAAGTCTTTCCTTTTGATAGTTTTCACGCGAGTACGTTTGTTATACTTGGTTGAAAGAATAATAGATAGGATCGCGATGCCAAAGATCAAGGCGTGTTTGTTTGACATGGACGGATTACTGATTGATTCCGAGCGGATCTACACAGCCACGACGATTGAAATATTGAGGACGCATAATCGAAAGGCAGAGTTTCCAATCGAAATCAAATCGAAAATGATGGGTCGTCCCAGTCACGAAGCAGCAAAACTTTTCCTGCGTTGGGCAAATTTGGAAAAGACCGTATCGGTCGATGCGTATTGTGCCCAACAAACGTCTTTACAAAAAACGCTTTTTCCACATGTAAATCTTCTCCCTGGCGCAGACTCCCTCGTGACGAAATTATTGGACTTGAATGTTCCCATTGCTCTGGCCACTTCTTCGACGAGGCAGAATTTTGCGCTCAAGAGTAGTAATCACAAGGACTTTTTCTCTAAATTTGGAAAATTCATCATTTGTGGAGATGACGAGCGAGTAATAGGTCGTGGGAAACCACTTCCCGACATCTTTCTGCATTCACTCGCAGACATCAACGAGAAGAGAAAGGAGACTGGAAAAGAGGAAATCAAGCCCGACGAGTGTCTTGTACTTGAAGATGGTGTGCCTGGAGTGGAGGCAGGCTTGAGCGCCGGTAATCACGTACTTTGGGTGCCAGATGAACAGATATTGAATCTGCATCAGGGTCAAGTCGAGGAAATACTTGGAAGCAGAGGTCGAATGATCAAAAGTCTAGAAGATTTTCCCTGGGAATATTATGGACTCGTATGACTACGTGCCTCTTGAGAAGCAGTCGTATTGACCTATGGATGGATCCATTGTTCTGTTTCACTATTCCAACCGATTAGCTTCATGGGGATGCCGAGTCCTCGCAGTAGTAGATCCATGGTGAAATACTCCTCTTCAGAATTCATGAGTCGTTTTTCTTCCGGACTCAACTCATACTCAGCAACCTCTACCTCACGACGCGCTGCCGACTCGGCTTCTTCATCATCATACCACTGACTGGGCTTTTGCATCCTGTACCATGCTTGCACACCTCCCGCATGTGTGACACGACGATCGACGTGAATAAAGTATTCATCGCAGACGTCATGTGCGACCGCTCGCCATTTCCGGATCAGAGCCTGAAGCTTATGGCAGTCTCGGCTCTCTTCACATTTGAGTGCGCTCTCGACAGCTTTCAGGTCTTCTCTGAGTGTGAGTTGTCTCTTTTGCGAGATCAAATGTTGATTGAATGATGCTTTCTCAATCGGTGTTGGGGTTTTAAACATTGGCGAACGACCTTGTTGTTTGTCACAGACCGCAATCTTTACTTGTGAGGCGCCGACCTCAACTGCAGCTGTCATGCTCGCGACTTCCATCGAACATTGCCACTCAGCAGCCAAGGCCGGATCGTGTGCAATATCTATTCTAGTGCCACTCGCCGTCTCCCACCCTACACTATTCGTAGTTAATTCAGACATATCTGTATAGGTACTTTCCATTCTTCCGGGCGCAATAACTTTCAGGACATGTTTAGAGTGTGCTTTAGGTTGTGATACAATATCGTCTGGCATGCATGTTGGAATATCCAGTTTATGATCAGTATTGTATGATGTGCTCATTTCATTGTTTTGAGTACTAGTGCTTGGTTCTAAAGCCATCTCTTGATGCCTCACATGTGCCACTGAAGTGTCCAAGATTGTAGACGTTGTACAGGATCCTTTTGTTGCAAAGCCGTTCGCGGCTTCATCATTGTCCGGATCTGTAGTGCTAGACCCAAGCGCTTTGATCTCCCTGCTTCTCATCAGAAATTGAGGTGCTACTTTCCTCCGCTTCTTAGGCTGTACGAATGACATCGTATCAGCCACCTCGATTGATGTCTGCTCTGCGACCTCTGGCAGACTATGACATGAACTGCAATCGACAGGTCTACTTGAAGACTGTGTCTGCACTGGGTCGTTGTGTACAGTAGGCGAAACGGTCAACTTCTTGAAAGGCCTACGAGCTCGCGGGCTAGTATGTATAACGAGCGAATCTGATGACGTTGTGTCTGCCACATTGCGTTGATGATCGTCCAGTTGAAAAGTATCCAAATCGTGGCCTATATGTTGTTTTGCATTTGGTGATAGAACATGCTTGCGAAAAGGCTTCCTCAAAATCATCGTAGCTTGCTGATCACGAATAGTAATGCTATCATCATCATCATCATCATCACATTCCTGGATCGATGTGATTGGTTGGCATTCGGCTTGGCAATGAGAAGATATCAAATTCTTGTGTGAGCTCAATAGCCGCTTGTATGGTGAGCGAAGCTTGCTCAATTCCCGGGAAAGTCTGATCTCTTGCCTGCGCGATTGGCAAGATCTCGAAGAGCGCGAAAATCTTCTGTCCATTGCGATGCTTGTTATACTCGATACACGAGCCCAAGCAACAGGTTTGAACAAGTCCAGCGAAATCTCTGCATTGCTAGATGGGACTGATGTGATTGACGAGACCATAGGCCAGTGGGGAGCAAGATTCCTTGTCAAAGCCATATCCAGACCGGCCATAAGATAGGATTCGGGTGGCAGCGAAAGTCTATCATTTAGGATCATTTCAGGATTGTGCAGATGCCAGCGATGAAATTTCGATATCAGCAGAGTGCGAGGACTGTAGACACCACATGTGAACACATTCGTCGGTGGAGACAAGCTTGCAGCAGGCCGCACAGCAAGCTCTGTAGTCATCGCAGAGAACTTTGTACTCACAAGTAGATGTGGGCTCTTAAACGGGAGAGCCAGATCGCCGAAGATTTCTTCATTGATATTCATCTTTGATGGCACGACCAAAAGCAGAGAGACCACCAAATCAATCACCTCATCGAGGAAATTCTCGACTATTGCATACACAACAGCCAAGGGGTCTGCCGCCACTTCACATGTTTCTCCTGGGATCTTACTTGACGAGATCGGTTTTCCTAACTCCCGGGTGATGGTATCTAGTTCCGTAACTGCTCCTCCGGCCACCTCAGAAGTCTCCTCGTCGAGATTGCTTGTAGATTGATCATCAGTGTACGAGAGACAGGGAGCTGCGTCTGTGAGATCGAAACGACAGACCTGGTTCAACAAAAGCTTTAAGAACTCTGTCACTTCTTCGAGGTGGTTGTGGTGTTGTAATGAATGGCCAGTGTAGATCTGTGTGTGCGAGGTCGGTTGAGGACAAGGGGTACTGAGTATCTGGACGACTCCTAGGATTCGTGTCCGTTTTGAAAGGTCTAGGCTAGAAATTCTGCATAAAGAGAAAACACATTCTTCTTGATTGTCTGCCTCATCTACCCAGAGAGAGTCGGAGTCGAACATTATTGATATGAATAATTCGATATGCGGTATGTGGAATCTTATAGGCAGAGATTGATCGCTTTACAATCAAGGCTGCCATAAGAAGTACATACTGTAGGTATTGACTCATGGCTGATACAGGCTGTCGCTGATCATGAGGTGCAGCAGTATAGTGATTGATCACCGAGACAGCTGTAGCCATCGATCTCAGACAGAGAGACGAACGTGTTTGGCAGTGTACACAATGCACAATTCAATCAGTCTAGGCTGAATGTTTGTAACGTGGTCAATGTGACGTCTAATTCGTCGGTACTCGCCACGCTAGCGGTAGCTTTGTCTGCCAATTCATTTCTCATCAGAGTCGTGGGATTACCAAGCAATTCATATAAATCGTGCATGTCATCTTGAGCTTGTTCAATATCTAGTCTGCCCAAGAGATTGTTGGGTTGGGAGACAGAAAAAAGCAGAGCAGCAAACGATCTTGCTTCAGGAGAAAGCGGTCATGGAGCAGATCATTTAATTGTTGATATGATCGTGACTTCGACCGGTCTCGCAGCGCACTTGTTAGCGTTGTGGTCAGCCCAGTATATCATAGATCAAGTCGCTTGTATTCCCTAGTGAGTGGAGGAAGTTCCTGTACACATCTGTCCATCGACACAACTGACCAATGCGCCTGTGATGGATAGGTCTTGTAGCCAACAATGCTTAGAATTGTAGCAGGCATCAGGAGGAATCCTGAATCATCTACAGCCTTGTTCAAGTGCGATGTATTTCATGACAGGGTTGATCAGCAACTCGAATCAGCATTTATTCCAGAAGATTATGATGCTTTCGATCAGAATCCTTAGGACCGGACTACCTCTGTTGATATATTAGAAAACATACTGAAACCTCGTTCACCGTCTTCGAAGCACAACGTTGGTGAGTTCGTTGCATACGGCCGCGGTACCGTGACTCTAAGAAATTCGGGGCCCCCTCGAATTTAGCGTGTTTCAAAAGTCGTTGCTACAACACACTACCGTACGTTTACCTTCACAAGGCTACAAAGCAAACAAGTGAGCAATAGCTATCAAAACACCACGACGTGAAGCCTCCTTGGACCCTCACTAAGTCAATTCCTAGCTCTTCTAATGAGCGTGGAAGCTCAGGCCAATGCTCTACATCCCTGAGATTGCTACTAAGCCGGCACCAGACCCATATGATAGGATTCATGTCAGGAGACTTGCCAGGCCATTCGGTGAATTTGAGTTCTGCTTTCATTACTGAACTCCGAACTCTGACCTTTATGTTTTCACAATGCAAAATTCGCTAGAATGGTCAATTTTCATCCAAAACAAGTCAGAAGCGTATCAATTGAAAGCGCTGGATTAGATCATTATACAGCAGCCGAGTTCGTTTTTGCTTGAAACATCGCGATACAAATAAGTCCCAATGGTCTGCTTTCACACAACCTATTTCATACCTATATGCACCACAAAGTATAACTGCCAAGCAAATCACACCCTTGCGTGAAACTTAAAGGGTGGCTTGACAGTGGGAATTTGGCTTATGCCAAAAGTGCTAAGCAAGTCATCTTCAGTAGATGTCAAAGACAACTGTACCATGTCTATATGTTATTCTAATGCTAAGGTACTCAATCGCATAATGCCTTTACTTAGGATAAACATTGAGACGTACCCGAAATGCTGGAATCATTCCATAACTCATGATCACAGCCGAGTAAACCTCGACCGAACAACTATAATTCATGGGTTAAACAGAGTCAATTGAACAAGGCAAAGACGCAGTAAAACCGACAAGAGAAGGAACAACGAGTACTATAAAACTACACTGAAATCTGACTAGTGGATCGCGCAAAGACGGGCAATGCAGATACTTTCCATTCTAAGATTCTCTCTCTATTTGAGCTGAAGGGTGCAACCAACAATCAGAGTCTTACAAACTGGGAAAGCTCACCAACCAATAGTTAAGCATGTAATGCTGCTAAGGTGTGTCTGGTCGTGGTCAAACCTCCAGAGGTTTGTGTTTTACAGTACTGAGTTGGCTAATCAAGAATCCCGATGTTCTGATCACCAAAGTCTCGATTAGTAGATTAAGTTCGTTCTCGATATGAAGTCTCGAGAAGTCTTGAGCTAAATACGGCGCAAAATGCAAGGTCTTGAGGACGTAGTACAGACCCAGTATGGTATTACGCTGTCTTATGGATGTCAGATGCACGATCATGTACTGCAAATCCTGCACTGGAACGAGAAGATTGACCCATTGGTTCTACAAGCACTGGACCACATTCTTCTATGAACCAGTAACCAATTCAAGTCTGCTGTAATCAAGTCCATGGAATGACATCAAACTACTACACAACCTACTACACAGGACGTCGGAAGTGTCTATACGACTGTAAATCACTTGCCCGGAACTCCTCGGGGCCTTCTTGACATTACTATCCAGAGAGTCTGTTAGTCTTTTGCAGGCCAACAACAAGATTGGTGTCTTTCAGCCACTGCAGACTTTGTATCGTGCCACTTCGACGGCTCCTCTTTGTCTCCAACAAAGATTTGAGCCGGACAGCTCACTTTTTATCTTTTGATGTCTAATCGATGCGATGGTAGGCTATCCGCCCGGGAACGTCTCCTGTCATTTACCACTGCTAACAGTCTTCTAGTGCGGTCCTTTATTATCACATCTGTTGTCCTGCGATCTAGTTGCAACAGGTCTAGTCAAGTCTCCTACAGTGTCAGACGTGGCTGCAGTCGTTATGAAATCAAAGACTGGCGCCTGGAAAGGTTTTCTCACACTATAGCCAGGTCTGGAGTCCAGGTCACCTGATCTTGTCATTGCTCGAATAGTGCTGCTGCAGGAGAAATCAAGAAGATGTTACGGCCATATCGAAAGGAACTTGTACACAAGTACAAGAATCACGCAGAGCTGGTAATGCGTTGTGGTCCTGAGGAACTAGAGAACGTCTTACGTACTGCACAGGTTCTCTAGATCTACAAACTCAAAGCAACGGCCGGCATACTTCGTTGTGGTAGAAGAATGAAGGAATGCTAATCGACTCGTCGCTCGACAAAGATCGAATATTGTACATACAGGATGGCCGATCTATTCTCCAGAAATCTCCGCACGAATTTACACGAGTTTGTTTTTGCTTGAAATATCGCGATACAAATACGTCCCAATTGTCTACTTTCACACAGCCTATTTCCTATTTATTCGCACTACAAAGTATAACTGCCAAGCAAATCTCATTAATCAAGCATCTAATACTGCTAAGGTGCGTCTGGTCGTGGTCAACCTCCAGAGGTTTGTGTTTACAGTACTGAGTTGGCTAATCAAGAATCCAGATGTTCTGATCACCAAAGTCTCGGCTGGTGGGCTAAGGTCAAGTCTTGAGCTATATATGGCGCAAATACAAGGTCTTGAGGACGTAGTACGGACCCAACATGGTACCACGCTGTCACTCGGACGTCAGATGCACGATCGTGTTTTGCAAATCCTGCACTGGAATGCGACGTCCAAGAAATAAAAAAATGATCAATTGGTTTACTGGCACTGGAGCATATTCTTCTACAAATCAGTAACCAACCCAAGTCTGCTGTAAGCTGATCCATGGAACGACACCAAACTGCTAAAAGGAACTTCGGAAGTGTCTATGCAATTGTAAATCACTTTGAAAGTGACCTGGCATTGTACCTGATCATTGGTTGCATTCTCCTGCTCAAATAGAGAGAGAATCTTAGAAGACAGTATCCGCATCACATGGCGCAATGCTGATCTCTCCACCGGTCTCAGTCATCTTCTGAACAAATTCCCGTGTCATCTTTCGAGCATGGAAGTTTGCTTGCGTTAGAGCAGTCCCTGATGCTGGCTTTGCGTAGCACCAAGGTGAAGCGCCAATATTACGCTCAGTCTTCACCTGTGCGAAACGGTGCAGTAAGTAAGAATGGTGATTCAGAATCTCTGTACAATCTAGCGTATAGTATATATTGAAAACTTGATCCATCCGCCACGGCAAGTGAGACTGAATGTTACTGACATATCTTTGAAAGAAACACGCGACTAATCGAATTTATCAAAGCATACAAAATCATCAATAGTTTGCATCGCGGGCTTTACAACAATGAATTGTATTGATCTACAAGAAGCATATAGCAGTTCAAGGAGTGATGTCGGCTCGCACACAACAGTCAAATTTTCAATTTGTCCCGGCACAGCACCAAACGATGAGGGAATAGGCCATTCTTTAGCGAGCTGTACAGAATTGAAACATATATTGCTCTAGACTACAGCGAGCACCAACAGGCCAGAGAGCGTGGTGATAAGCGTTACACTCACGAGTGATTTTGTGCCCGAATTAGTCGTCTGTGCAGGCAGACTTGTACCTTGAGTATTGCCGTTTGCAGCGAGAGACGTCTGTGCCGCACCCAACTGTTGACCGAGCATACCAGTATTGCCGGCAGGAGTGTTTTGACTTGGAGCATTCGTCGTCGATACTGGTACGACGACAGTCGTCAACGTAGTGAATTGTCCATCGACACCCGTGACTGAATACACGACCGTCGTCCCAGCAGCAGCAACCGTGTTACCCACCACCGTGGTCACCGGCACAACAGTGATGATTGTGGTGGGCGTACCAGAGAACACTGTAGTGTACGTTGTTGTCTGACTCACAGTCGTGAATACTGAAGGAAATGGCGAGGCTTCAATCGGTGTGTTGGTAGAAGGTAACGGTGAAGTCTCAATCGGTGTGTTGGTGGAAGGTAACGGTGAAGTCTCAATCGGTGTGTTGGTGGATGGTAATGGAGAAGTCCCAATTGGCGCAGACTTGGTCGGTACAGGGTAGGTTTCGATCGGCATATCAGTAGATGGTATAGGATAAGTGCTGGAAGTGTTGCTGTATATACCAGAGGTTGTTCTCGTCGACAAGGAACCGGTAGGTGACCGTGTCAACTGAGTGGAGCTACTCGTGGCATTTGGACCCAGGCTATTGACATTGAGACTGATTGGAGTACAGCCGGGATTCTCCATTCCAGGATTCCTCAAGGCGAGGTATTGACCGGCGATGGCAGTGTTCTTGTCACCGCCGGGCGCAGTCGAATTTGAACATGCCCAGAACTGCTGGTACATGGCCGGACCAAAGGCCGGATCGCTCAAGGCGGTGACCGTTCCATCCGATTGCACACTCCACCCATATTGTAGCTGCGTACTTATCGGAGCACCATCGATGCTGGCACCGTATGGAATAAAGACGAGCTCTCCCTGTACCGTCCCGCCTGGATGAGCGTAATAATTCCTGTTAAAGGGACCTGTGGAGTTGATGGTCCAGTAGTACAAGTCATAGTCTTGCTCGATGTTTGTTGCCGGACCGATAGCGGCCAGATGTGCATCCGCAGAAGTGTATGAAGTGGGATCGAATTGAACAACAGAGTTTGGCGCGACTTGCGGTCCAAAGACAAACAAGTTGACAACGGCGCTAGCTGTCGACACCAATTGCAGGACGCCGAGTGCGCTTAGCAGCGATGCAGAAGACATTAACATGATAACAATAACGAAGTGACTTGTTCTGTATGAGATTCATCAGTCCTTGGAGGTGAATATCTGGCCTTTATATATGTGCGTTTGATAGAAGAGAGTTGCTCCAAAAATAGAGTTATCTATAGCTACCATTCTGACTCATGGATCATCGCTCGTTGCACTGTCGCCTATCATTCCTTCATTAGTGTCGGCGTCGTGGGGCAGCCAGTCAGCCAAGGTTCATTTTGCCGATCGATCGGGCGGTTGCAACAACAGCAGTTGAGGAAACGTGGAGAACGTTAACGTGACGATCTTTTGGGTCGCCGAAGGCCGAAGCTTAAGCTGCCATGACCACTCACGTCTGCAAGCTTAAGACGAACAGGCATACACTGGTGGTCTAGTTGCAGGCTACAGTTCCCGGTACATGCTATTCATGATCTATTTTCGGCACCTTCAGTAGCAGGCAGACCTCGTATACCATACTTCTGCCATTCTTGATCTTGCCGGATGGCAGGTGACCATAGATGAACGCGCTTGTGCGACATTCGATAGCCATAGCTGAACAGTGCTAACTATAGCTGATGGTAGCTATACGCGTACGGTAGTGACACCGTACTTATAATCTGGAAAGTCCCATGATCGATCGACTAGTCAGAAACGTGCACACGTGTGTGAGCGGGAGAATATAAAGCTTAAGGTGTACGGCATACGGTACGGTATGGGATTATTTCCCAACATTATATATCGATGTAGCAAAGCAAGGACACTCTGACGCTCTTCATGACTTCATACCGAACGAGACGAATGATGTCCTATAGAGGCTGATATGTCGAGAAGGGAGCGGAAATTAGCATCACGCAAGCGAAGGAAGACAGAAGATGTGCAAGTCGATTCCTCGACCTCAGACTGGTCTCTGGAGCTGGAGGGAAAGAGACTACATATGAACATGGTTGATGAGTGCTCATTCGAGAGTTTGATTAAGCTCAGAGAAGATCCAGAGTCTCTGGATATAATGGACAAGGCTGCTACGATATTTTCTAGCCATGACCGCCTTGTTGTTGGATTTCGAAAATTGGTCCGACGATTGGAGCTGTCTGCAAGTTGCATCTTCTACTCAGAGGCTCAAGATACATCAGATGATAAAGTCAGTGATATGAAACTATTGTCGATACTGCCGCAAGACAAGGAAAGGCGTGTCAGATTCGATAATCCGATCAGCAGCTGTGATGCAGAGATGAAAGAGTCCATAGATGATGCCCCTGCAAGTGATGACAGCGATGATACAACATTGTTTGACGGCAGTGAACAAGATGGCTCTTCCATGAATGATGCCGCTGCAAGTGATGACAGCGATGATAAAACATGGTCTGACGGCAGTGAACAAGCTGGCTCTTCCATGAAAAATGAGGCATTGACAAGCATGCTGAAAACTAAATTTCTGGAAATCATTGGGTCGGTCTTAAGCACAACATGCGGTCTCGAAATGGACGTATCATTCGGTCCCCGAATTGTCAACAATGGTTCATCTCGATTCAGTAGTACCAACGATGGTAGATACTCTTTTCACCTGCCAGACCATGTATTTGGAGGAGCTGAGGTATTCGGCACAGAAGACAAACGTCGGAGTATCTCGAAGACTAACAATCACAAGGACAAGCTTCAAATACAGGTGGCAGGGGAAATGTTGGCGACTGTATTTCATCGTAACGTCCTTGGCACCCGCGATGAGTATAGGGAGGAAATACTGGAGGCGTGTCCGAACTTGGAAGCCTGGCAGACAGAGACTAGTCGGACAGTGTATTATCTGGTATTTACACATCTGAGCTTAAGAATTGCGAAAGCTATCTTTGACCTTAAGTACCTCAATCATGTTTGGAGAGGATATCTGCCAGAAAACCTGAAAGCGGATATCATGTGGTCGCATCGATTGCAACTGAACCATGAGGAAGATCTTAGGAAAGCCGCTAGACTTGTAATGTGTCTCATGCTGAACTTCAGGGACGAATTCGTCAGTGGAAAGCACTATTGGCTCCCGTACAAAGCAGAGGACGGGATTACTTTCTGGGTGATACATTGAGCTTTCTGTCTCGTCGTGGATATATCAAGAGTGATCTTGTCGTACTTTCAGTTGTACTCTTTAGAGTTTGACTCTTGAATTACTAGGTTTTTAAGTGCGAGGAGCGAATCTGCCATGTACAGACTTTGCAGCCTCAAACGGGATCTGCAAGCAAGCTACTCCCCTGGTTCAGTTTCAATCGCACGCTCGATTACTAGTGATTGACAACGAGCGTGCAAATAAAATTGAACCAGATCAGTAGTGTAGGCATTTTCGCAACGAAGTAATTGTGTGACTATAGGTATTAGAAGGATATCCATCTTTGAGCTCGTTCAAGTTTCAATAATCATGGATCTACCGGTAGCTGTAGTGGTACCGGTACCGTTGTGGTGTTCCATGGTTGCAAGCTTGATTCGTGTCAAGATGAGAGCTCCGACGATACACGTGAGCTTGGTTCCGTTCGGGTGTGCATGGCCAACCTTGGAAGGAATGCAGCATGAGTTCGATTGATGGTAGGACGAACGACATCAGGTTCACCTCATAGATAGCAAATTTACAAGTTTCTGCTGGTCTATCTGTATCCGATCAAGTAGCATCAAAAAGGAATTAACATGGCTTTCGCCTGGAGAAATGTTTTCACGTAATATAGTCTCTTGCATAATCGAAAACTTGTTGATTGATCCGATAGGTACAACAAATATGCCTCAATATGTGCTCAGACCATTCGGAAGTCCTTGAAGGAACAAGCTCGCTTGGCCGCAGAGAAGCGCGGAGAGATGGAGATCAAGGTCGCAAAGTGGGACCATGGTTCGTTTCTCTTCATCAGCAACGGAATAACAATCACTAAACTTTTGTTAGGTCGACAGGGAGCATACGAAAATGTAAAGACTGCTATCGAAAAGTAATCCATAAATCAGAATGAGAACGAATATGGGATTGTAGCTATCGGCGACTACTCGAACTTTGTGCTCGCCCACCATAATACAACCCGTCCACTAATATTTTGCGCGATTCACTGCTCCTGATGCTGACTTTGTTTATGCGACACAAGATACGTGGACCGCCTGTCAGTGCCCTCGATAAAGTGACGGGCAAGACCTGTGGCGGTTCCATCATGAATGTGACAGATCGCAGAATGATGAAAACCCTTTGAAAGCCTTGCAAACATATCTAGGTTTGCAACTGACAGATACGGGGCTAACATACCAATTTTGGTCTCACTTCAGGTGTAGTATGCACACAATTTGGTACTCATTTTGTTCACCAGATTATTTTACAGGGCTCAATAAAATCTATGATCTCCCTTTGCGATATTGACTCTAAAGTGCTCGATCGATGTGTCCCGGGTCATGCGCAGATATGAACAGCCATGCACAAATTCTTTTGGTCTTTGCAACTGCTACCTCAAACATGGTAAGGACTAGTCAGTCATGCTATAAACCGATCGAGATGTGCAACTGCTCGAGTACTCGTGCTCTGGGTGGGCTGAAGGGAGCAAAGAACGCCTCCATTCCCGAAGTGGTTGCAACTCCACAACGGTGCCGGATAACGCTGTCTACACTAGGTACTGTACCGTAGGCATGTACTCGAGTAGGAAGCTGTGGTGCTATGGTATGCGCATACGTGCACGTATGGTATCCATGTCAGGACGACACTCCAGAAAGCTTTGCTCCGTAGAGGAACTCTTGCGGGGACCATTTGAGGTGATATGAGTTGCTCTCCGTGATGCGCTTCTTTGGCCAAGGCTTTCTCGATGCTGTGTACTCTAACATACCTGGCAACTTACAACGGCGACTCATCAACTATGCGCTGACGAAATTTCTTGGCTCTTTTGTCAAGGTCGATGTGACTTCTGATGAACTGCAACTTAGTTTGAGCAAAGGCAAGGTGGTTTTGACGAATATCGATCTCCGAACAGATGTAAGCACTTGCCGGCTCACGATGACAATTTCTCACTATGTAGACTATAAACGTAAGGCTAGCGAATTCCGGATTCGCTCTCAAGAGCGGCTTCATAAGTCGACTTGAGATCGTGATACCATGGTCAAATATATTGTCTGGCAAGTTCATTGTACTGCTCGGCGGACTTGACCTTGTGGTGATTCCATCAGTTGAAGGTAGCGACTTGACTTATGCCCCTTCCCAAACGAAAGATTTACTGGTGGAAAGTGTCGCAGATATTGCCAAGTCCTTTCTGAGCGACGAGGTCTCAGATGAACCCTCTGGAGTAGCAGATGGCGCTTCAGACTATGCGATTTACCAAAGACTACTTCGCAACCTCTTGTCTAATCTGTGCCTCGAAATTTCGCAATGTCATCTGGGTATCGGAAAGTCCACAGGCTCAGATCTCTTTCTCGATATTGCAATGATCAGAGTGGACCCTTCTGCTGCCGCCGAAGATGCTGCTTGGGAGCTAAGTATTCAAGGACTCGATGGATATATTTCCTCGTTACAAGAGGTTGATAACAGTCGTGATGAGCAAAATACGTCTGCGCAGCGTTCGCTTTCTACTACGTCAAAGAGTGATTCGTTCAGCACAGCTTCAACCATGACACACTCTACTATTCTTGACAATGATGTCGATCGGTCAATGTATATGAGTGCGGTCTCGGACTTATCGATGACGGACGAATCAATCCTGAGGTCAAAGTCTGCGGTAAATCACCATCAAGTCAGGCGGTCACGGTTTCTGCGTTGCGAAACGTCCATTACTGGAAGTCTCTTGATCAGCGAAGACTCAACGACTCTAGAACTCAGCTGCGGGCCCGTGGCCTGTCAATTATCGCGACTTGATTTCCTATCCGTCTGGGAATCTATACAAGGCTTATTAGCTCACATTCCTGCGTCTGACACACAACCCGTGGAGAACAAATACAACATTGAATTTCATTTCAAGCTCGAGTCTTTTGAGGGGGAGCTACATGTTGCGAATGGTAATGCTACTGATGCATTTCACGAGTCAAGTGACGAGACCATACCTCTTAGAAGCATTGCTCGGCATCTAGCTATAAATTATTGTACTTTTCAAGATCTTACGATCATGATGCCCTACTTCAGGCTTGAGCTTAAGGATTCATACTTGAGCTCTGCAGAAGGAAGCGTCAATTTTGGAACATTCATTCTGGATACTAAGGGCAGTCTTCGAGGAACACTGGAAGCGCTAATGCTTAAGCTTGATCTAGAACAAGTCAAGAACATTCTACCTGCACTCGAAACACTTTACGAAGAGATGATCTCCCGCGGATCTAAAAGACAAACCAGGTCACAAACTCCTTCTCAAAGCCTTACTACCTTTGCTCAACTGAGTTGTCCGGCAATCAACATCCATTGTACAGGATCGCACGACTTAGCATTAAGAGTCTCGCGATCCACTCTCAATCTCCAAGAGAGTTTAAAGAAAAGTCGGGCGAGCCTGTCTTTTGACGCCCTCGAGGTTGCAATCGATGGTCATGCGATACTCGACTTGAATGTTCTCACTAACGCAAATGTCATTGACTATACCAAGATAAAGCTGAAAAGCCCACAGCCGAGCTTGGAGTTCATCCAATACGAGACGCTTTTCGACCATCACGAGCGTGACCAAAAGGCTGAACAAAGTACACTCAATGCACTGAAAGAAAAGTCAAATGCACAATCTGACTGTACGATAAGAGCATCTCTGGGAAAATGCTCTGGCAAATTTGACAAACTCAAGATCAAGCTTGTCATATCCGCCCTGCACTATTGGACCACGCTTATAAGCCGAAATGGCGGTCAGAACAGTCTACATGTTCAGCAATCAGGTGACATTAAGATGGCACTTGTAGAGCTTGCTGAGCTGCAGTTGAGTTTGTCACTCCATGAACGACAGAGCATGGAACTATCACTTCATAGGCTCTCCTGTTTTCAAGTCACAAATATCAAGCACGTTGATGTAGTGGCCTTGGATATTGGGAACGTGCTTTTAGTCTCGGTGGATTGCTTCGGGGACGCATTTCCAATCACCAAGCTAGGATTACACGTTGTGAATCAGAATTCAAGAAGCTTGCCAATGGTCGCGGCTCGATATAGACGTAATTGTCGCGGGAAACGAATCGGGTCACAAATGTTGCGCATAGCATTTACAGATATGCAATTTGCATATCGCGCTGAGATGCCTTGGGTCGACTTAGTGCACAACTTGTACATTGAGGTAGCACACACAGGACGAGTTCCTTCAGATAATGCCGAGGAAAGTCTACATGTGCCCGCTAAGCTCGCAATTGATCTCAATAACGTCAGTTTTGAGCTCAATCCGTATCTCGGAAAGTCTAAGGGTCTACTCTACTTCCGCAAGTCACTGCTGGAAGGTTTTTTACCTATCACAAGTAAGAATGGCAGCACACGTTTTCATGCCGGTGTGGTAGACTTCTTCCTCATCGATAATACCGATTGCGCTCAGAATGAAGTTCCGGATCACAAACTGCAGCAGAAGGACATAATCGGAACTACTTTACTGAAGGTCGGATTTGTCAAGGTTGCGAATATGGAGACCGCTGAAATCGTTCTTTCAATCAGAACAGGTCGAGGGAATCGACCAGAATTGGACTTGACTATTATGGGTGCGATTGTCACTCTGCATACTTGTGCAGACTCCTTCGCAACACTTGTAAATCTTGCAAGCTTGTTGCGTTTACCAGTTGCCATCAACGACAACACCAAGTACAAGTTGAACACGATTGATAAGCAGGGAGTCGCGCTTGATATATTCGCAGACATAGATGAATATGCCTTTACGACAAGGAAGCCTATGGTAAATTGCGCTGTAAGCGATCGGCAGTCGCTAAACCGCTCGCCAAGTGACATTTCGGGCCATCCGACTAACGTGACTACCAATGATAGTATGTCTCAATCTGTAGCAGATCTACGCAATCCGTCCACCCTAGTGACCGCGACATCCGTAGAGAAGAAATTGCTTACAGTGAAAACCCAACGATGCTTTGTTGTCTGGAATATCCACGATGGCTACGACTGGGACTCGACGAGAAGCAAGATCACTCGAGCTGTGGAAAAGGCGCTGGATGAAGCACAAGCATCAGCTGCGCGTCAGCATACTCCGACAAATGGTTCTGTAAGTAGGCACTTTGCACAGGACGAGTCAGATACAGAAAACTCCGATGAAGTCGGAGACCTGCTCTTTAACTCTATCTATATTGCGCTGCCTGCCGGGGCACAACGCGAGGACGTAGCAAGGGCAATTAACGACGAAATTGCAGTGGCGGATTTCAGTGATAGTGCCACGCAAACGACGACAACTACAAGAGGGCAGCATGCACGCCGGTCACTGGCACATGACTCGCCTAAATCATTACAGCTTGGAAGGTCCAAGGCGCATAAAGTCAGAATTGAGATCAGTGAGCTCGACGTAATCTACAAACTATTTCAAGTCGATGAATCCGGAGTCATGGCAAACACCAAGATCACAATACAAGATTTAGAGATTATTGACAATGTATCTACTTCAACTTGGAACAAGTTCCTCTCGCATGCTCGAGGAACACGACATCGAGCTGGAGGTCAACCCATGGCACAGATCAGTATCGTCAGCGCAAAGCCATTGCCTACTGTAGCGGCAGCTGAGCTAGCAATAGAAGCCGTAATAGGTCCTCTGAGGCTACACGTGGATCAGGATACGCTAGAATTTTTGACCCGTTTCTTTGAATTCAGGGACGAAGAGGTCGCTGCTACACTACTACCGACAGATGAGATATTCTTTCAGAAGATTGAGATACAAGCGGTTCCGATACAGATTGATTATAAACCGAAGAGGCTAGATTTTAAGAGCTTACGAAGTGGCCGCACTACGGAACTAAAAAATCTCTTCATCTTGGAAGAGAGTGACATGACGCTCAAGCATATTGTGCTGTACGGTGTCAATGGTGTCAATCGAGTATCACAACATCTGAATGATATCTGGTTAACTGACATCAAGGCACATCAGCTGAGCAGCGTTCTAGCCGGTGTATCAGCTGTTCGTTCGGTAGCCAATCTTGGGGGCGGCCTGAAAAAGCTTGTCATGGAGCCGATCGCCGAGTACCAGAAGGACGGACGTCTGATGCCTGGCCTCAAGCGTGGTGTCAACTCTTTCGTGAGGACAACTGGAAACGAGGCTGTCCGGCTAGGAGCTAAACTAGCAGTCGGTACTCAGGGCATGCTAGAATCAGCTGAGCATGCGATTCGTGACACTCCTTCAGACTCTCGAACGTCACGTGAAACTCACGCCGTCAGTATGTATGCAGATCAACCGACTGATCTGCGTCAGGGAATTTCGCAAGCCATCGATGGTATGTCAAGGCACGTCGGGGTAGCTAAAGATGCATTGTCCTCTTTACCTCGCGAGCTTGAAGAGGAGAAGGACGCCCGTAAGGCTGCTGGCGTAGCAGCCAAGTCGATTCCCGTGGCAGTCTTGAGACCCTTGATTGGTACGACCGAGATGATATCCAAGACCCTGTTGGGCCTGCGAAATTCCTTGAATCCCGAACAGAAACGTTTGAATGACGACAAGTACAAACACAGGAATTAAGAAGGGTCGAGAGGAATCTGAGAGCATCCCCAAGCTCTCCAACACAACACACACAAGTCGCATGTCAGCGTATAATTGAGATTGAGGACTTTCAGTAAGCAGGAGCATTCGGCGAAGTTGGATTAATGAATTAGGGGAGCATAGGGTATGCATAGCATAGGCTGGTAAAAGATGGCAAGACAATCCTGTGGGTTTTTGCACAGCGAGCACTTGATGACTTGCTTTGACTATACGTCAATAGGACTACTACGAGCTTATAATTAGTAGAGCTGTGGAAGTCTACAAAGTGCCCGTATGAAAGTTGGGAAGAGTTCGAGTGATTGATCGACCAGTTGCAGCTCACGGGAATTGGTCAGTGACGTCATAAATGTTAATTGTCCTTTGCACCATTTTCCACGCATCATCAATGTCCTCGACCCCAAGCTTGGACTATTAAGGACTTGTAAGTTGAGGAGTAATTATTCCTTTCTCAGATAGTTTCAAAATGGCTTCGAACGTTCAGGGCAAAGATCAATTGGCTGATGACAGTAAGTTTAGACAAGCTCATGTCTAGGTCGAAGCTCACTCGATATAGCATATGTGCAGAACTCGATCAACACTGGTAGCACCAAGGCAGACACTGGCAAGGTAGCCACGGACAGCGATGTGGCCACTCAAGATCCGGTTGTTGGAGACTCGTCCAACTCTGTCATCAACAATCTGGTCAGCTCTGTTGAAGGTGATGACTTGGCAAATATGAGTGCCTCTTCAAAACCACAAAAGAGCGATGTCACGCCAGTCAACTAAGGATCCAACGTTGGTGGCCAAGAGATTGTTTGCTATCATGTGAGGATTCTCAAATGCATAAAAACTTCGAGATCATTCTCGCGCATGAGTAATGACAGCATAATACCATATACACAATAAGACAAATAAAAAAAGTTGTACGTCGAGTCACTGTGTCATCTCCCATCAATGTGACTATGACTATGAGTGGTAAGCGTGCGTGCAAGAGGCATCTTTTCATGAGAAGCATCAGCGACCATTGCGCGTGAGACACGATCATTTCGTCTTTTCACGTCTTTTTGTCACGCGAATGTACCCCACAACGCGCCTGCCGGGCACAAAAGTTCATAGAACCAATTTTGTTGCTATACATGCCTTTGATTGCAGTCACAGGACCTGTATGCGCAGGCAAACACACGACGGTATGTCTTCGCAGATTCTACTCGGTCACGTCGGTAATTTTTGCAGTCAGATTGGCTCGTAGACACTAGAGACTTTCGTAGAGTTATCTTACAGAAAGGAAAGGAACGTGATGGCACTAGCAGTCCTACGAAGCGTTCTACAACTCATACTAAACGTCCGACGACATTCTTCGCCGTGGAAGACTTGATCGATTATGCGACTCGAAATTGGCGCGAGAAGTTGGTGGTGACTGATATCTCGGAAAAATCCGAATACGATGCACTCTCAAAACGTCCATTCTTCCTGCTGGTCAGTGTAGATGCACCTCTTTTGACTCGCTGGCGACGTTTCAAGAAGCGTTGTGTCGTTCTCGAAGAACCAGTACCTTCTCTGGAGACCTTTGTGGAGATGTCTGACGAACACTTTTATGGCCCGTGCAATGCGACATCCGCACCGTTCTCATCCAGCAATCTAGCAGCCAGTGGAGAACTTGGACATGCAGCCGTCTTCCTGAAGTCATCCCTCCGCATCATGAACACACAGCAATCCGTCACAGACTTTCACAAACATCTTGAAGATCTAGACATCGTCAATCAAGACCGCATTAGACCCTCTTGGGATGCTTATTTCATGCAATTGGCATCACTCGCATCACTGAGAAGCAACTGTATGAAACGGCGGGTGGGTTGCGTTCTGGTGAGAAACAAAAGAGTCATCTCGACAGGCTACAACGGCACGCCACGGGGTCTCACGAATTGCAATGAAGGCGGCTGTTCTCGCTGTAATTCAGCTTCGGCTGGAGGGATCGGCCTGGGCACTTGCCTGTGCTTGCATGCAGAGGAAAACGCCCTGCTGGAAAGTGGCCGAGACCGAGTTGGAGATGAGGCAACACTGTACTGCAACACTTGTCCGTGTCTGACATGTTCAGTCAAGATTGCACAAGTGGGCGTCAAGGAGGTCGTGTATAATCAAGCATATAGCATGGATGATGAGAGCGCCAAGATTCTAAAGCAGGCGGGTGTGATTCTTCGTCAATTTTCTCCTCCTTATGAGGACTGAGCGCAATGAAGACTTCAGTCGAATATTTTTCTCCTTTCCATCTGTCCGATTTGTCAAACTCGTAGTCGTCATGATGGTTGTACTCATTGAAGCTTAAGATTTCGCAACTCTGTCAGAATCCAAAACTCATTTACACAATGTGCGGAGCAGCCACAGAAACATGTGAACATCTCATGATATAATGTACCAAAAATGACGAGCCTCTAATATAGGACATCGCAAGAAGACTGCTGGCAGTGTCTTACGCCAAAATGTCGACAAGAATACAAGAGAAACGGAGGACTGCAGTGGTGGTGGGTTGTGGTGTCGGTGGAGTCGCTGTAGCTGCTCGTCTGGCTCATGCCGGAGTTGACGTGACAGTAGTCGAAAAGAATGCATTCTCCGGTGGTCGCTGTTCATTGATTTACGATGAGAAAGATTCAGGGTACAGATTTGACCGGGGTCCATCGTTCTATCTCATGCCGAAGACGTTCGAGGAGACTTTTGCGGATTTGGAAGAAGATGTCAACAAGTGGATCGAACTCAAAAAGTGCCCGCGTAACTACAAGGTCCATTTTCACGATGGTAAAATTGTCGAGTTGAGTTCGGACATGGTCAAGATGAAGGCAGAAGTCGAAAAGTGGGAAGGTCCGGAGGGATTCGAGAACTTTTTGGCATTCATGAAGGAAGCGCATTACCACTACGAAGCATCCGTCAACATGGTGCTGAAACAAAACTTTGAATCGATATGGCAGTTGCTCACTCTACACAATCTCCGAGAAGCGTTCAATCTGCACGTTCTCAACAAGATATATTCTCGCGCGAGTCACTACTTCAAGACGGACAGATTGAGGCGTGCATTCACATTTCAAACCATGTATATGGGCATGAGCCCGTTCGACGCACCCGCCACGTACAACCTTTTGCAGTACACGGAAATGGCGGAAGGTATCTGGTATCCTGTCGGAGGATTCAATACCGTGGTACAGAGCCTCGAGAAGATTGCAAAGAAACATGGCGCCCAGTTCCGCTATTCTAGCCCCGTACAACGCATCGAGATTGATCTAAAGACGAATGAAACACAAGGAGTGATCTTGGAGAGTGGTGAGCGTATAAAGGCCGATATAGTGGTTTGCAATGCCGATTTGATCTACGCATATGGCAATCTATTGCCAGAGTCCCCGTACAGTCTCAAGCTAGCCGAAAAGAACTTGACTAGTTCTTCCATCAGTCTGTACTGGAGTATGAAGGAGCAGATTCCGGGTCTGGATACACACAACATCTTTCTGGCGGAACATTACAAGGAATCCTTTGACGACATTTTCAAAAAGCTTACCTTGCCAAAAGAGCCTTCCTTTTACGTCAATGTTCCCTCGCGTATAGATCCGACCGCCGCACCACGGGACAAGGACGCCCTAGTCATTTTGATTCCGGTGGGTTACATTTCCGACAAGCAAGGTCCACAGGATTGGCCGGCCCTACAGAAAGGAGCGAGAGAATTCGTGATTGAGACGTTGGAGGCTCGATTGGGATACCAGGACTTTTCATCCTTGATTGCGAATGAACGCATCACGATGCCGCAAGATTGGGAATCGGATTTCAATTTATATAGAGGCAGCATCCTCGGTCTCTCGCACGATATCCTCCAAGTCTTGTGGTTTCGTCCGGGCACGAAACACGCGAAATATAAAAACTTGTACTTTGTGGGAGCGTCGACGCAGCCAGGTACCGGTGTACCCATCGTCTTGTCTGGTGCAAAGTTGACTGCGACACAAGTCATGAGGGATTACGGCATCGAGTCGCCCATCACCAAGAAAGTGCCCGTGAAGAAGAGCGGCCTGGATTTAGTGCAGGAGAATGAGCCCGTGCTCCGAAACGTTTTCTTCTTGTTTGTCATTCTGGCATCGATCGCACTCGCTTCGGGACTGCATACCTTTGTGCCCATGCCAGCAATCTTTTAACTCTTCATTCACATTTGTCAATTCAGTTCATGAAATCATCATCGTGGGGGCCGTACAGCTGCAAGCGTCATTTAAACAGTCATTTCATAGTATATGATATACGCAAGCGCTATGCTAAAATGGGTTCGTAACACCTCATGTATGAAATCACATGCTATCATCGGATTCCTCCATGACTTGTCCAGTCAACGTCGACCCTGACGGCTGACGAGGCGACTTGCCCTTCCTCTTGCCCTTTGGGCCATCCCCCATACCAGAGCCTCGTCCCAAGTGTTTCTCCACGTACGCGGGATCAAGTTCTAGCGTCCTCTGTTGAGCAGACATGCGCGCACTAATGTCGTCTATCGATTGATATACTTGTGCCAACTTGTTTAATTGTGCGTCTGGCTCGAATGCGGACGTTGGAAAGTCCACGATCCCACCATCATCTGTGGTAGATATTAAACGTCCATCTCGATTCATAGTTTCGAGCAATTGATTCGTCTCTGATGGTGTCCTCCCGATCCGCTCTGCGAGATCTGTCAATTCTATGCTGCTATAAATCCTCCTTAAGCGTAATATTTTATGAGACGGTAGACTCGCGATGACTGTGTTAAACAAACCTTCGTTACCATGGCTTTTGACGGTCGCTGCATGTGTCTTCGATAATTGTAGAAAATGTTCGTCGGAAGTCGAATATTGTTCGGCCATTTCTATGTATTCAGCTGCCAAGGTTTCCAGAGCTCGTCTTGCATTCGCGGAGACTGTCTTTGGAAATGGCAGTAACTTTCCGTGCTGAATCAGTCCGAGCAGCACGTATTTCCTGTACGCATCGACTTGTATGAGACTGGTGTTGTTGCCACCAGCGGCCAGTGTCAAGGACAGGAATAGTATAGCTCGAGGTAGGTCTCGCAATGCAGCATGACATAATGCGCCGTAGAAGTGGTAGAGCAGGTGGTCACTATATATTAGATGATGCTCTTTCGGCAGACTTTCGATATTTTGAGAAATGAGAAGGATGGCGGCACTATATTCCCGACTCGAGCAGCAGGATCTGACTAGAAAAGGGTGGAAAGGCGTCAAACTATTGCGTGGGTAGTGTTGGATAGCAGCGAACAATAGATCAATGTACTGCGAAGAATGCTGATGTTGTGATAACTTGTCAAGCAGCTCTCTAAGAGATCCTATTGATTCGCCATCGATATTTGCAGGTTGTAGATTTCGCACGTAATCTGATGCTGAACTTATTGTTGTGTCATCCGCACTTCTTTGTAAGGCCTTGAGCAGCTGTGCTATATACTGGTCACTGTCGAGGGACATTTGACAAGTCTTGTATAGAGTTTAGCTACACATAGTCCAATTTGAATCGACAGCAGAGAACAAGAGCTGTTCTGTGACGTTTGTACTGCCGAGAGTGCAATCCTGGACGTGATGACTGATGATAACCTCACGATTTGGCTTCCTTCGTTTCTGTGGAGAACTGCGGGCTGGTTGAGGGCTCCTCACAAATTTTGTCCGAAAAGTTGAGATGGGAAATTTCATGCGGTTCAAATGATTACGTTGAGAAATTGAAAGGCAATCAAGCTTTGTCATAACAAAATGGCCAAAAGAAAGCACGACGAGACTGAAGAAGAACGAAAGTTGAGGAAAGCCGAGAAAAAGGCGAAGAAGGCCTCTGAAAATGGTACTACAAACTCCACAATCGAGGACGATGCTGCCGCTCTCGCAAAAGCTGCTCGCAAAGCTGCCAAAAAGGCCAAGAAGGCAGTTCAAAGTGAAGATCTCGATAAAATAGAGACTCCGGCATCAAAAGAACCTGCGCCAGCAGCGAAACTCACACCGCAAGCAGTGCAGCAATACTTGACCAAACATACAATAGAAATCACCGTGCCAGACAAGAAGAATATCGATCCTATAGTCGACTTTGCTGCCCTGGATGTACATAAAGATATCAAGGCCGAACTCTCGAAATTTAAGGAGCCTTCGCCCATACAGGCTGCGTCTTGGCCGTACTTGTTGGCTGGCAAAGATGTTGTTGGTATTGCAGAGACCGGTTCTGGCAAGACCTTTGCCTTTGGAGTGCCGGCTATGCAGTACATCCTTGACCTTCCGAAACGAGCCGGTGTGCATGTTCTAGTCGTTGCGCCCACAAGAGAGTTGGCAATTCAGACATCAGATAATTTGAACATTCTAGGCAAGGCCAGCAAACTGCGCTCAGTCTGTATCTATGGAGGAGTTTCTAAGGATGCGCAAAGGAGCGAATTGAAAAAGGCTAACATTGTGGTGGGTACCCCCGGTCGTATTATAGATATGCTCGACGACCGCTCCCTCGATTTTAGCCAGGTCGGTTATCTTGTACTGGACGAGGCTGACCGTATGCTGGACACTGGGTTCGAGGAGGATATCAAGAAGATCATCAGAGCTTGTCCAGATCCGAAACAAGGCGCCAAGAGACAGACACTCATGTTTTCCGCTACTTGGCCGGAGGTTGTGCGAAAGCTTGCATCGACATTTATGAACGAGCCTGTGAAGGTTACAATCGGTTCCCTTGAGCTATCTGCCAACGTCCGGGTCACACAAAAGGTCGAGGTGCTCACCGAGCAACGTGATAAGGAATGGCGATTGCAGCAAATTATCAAGCAATATCAGTCCGGAAAAAACAAGAATGATCGAATCCTCATCTTTGCACTGTACAAGAAGGAAGCTGCAAGGGTAGAAACTACTCTCAAGTATAAAGGGCACAATGTCGCAGCTATACATGGCGACATGACGCAAGTCCAAAGAGAGCATGCTTTGTCACAATTTAAATCAGGTGACTGCCCCCTATTGGTGGCTACGGATGTCGCTGCTCGTGGTCTCGATATTCCCAACGTCACGCTGGTCGTCAATCTGACTTTCCCTTTGACCATTGAAGATTATGTGCACCGTATCGGTAGAACAGGTCGTGGAGGTCTCTCGGGCGTGGCCATCACCCTTTTCACGAAGGAGGACAAAGCTCACTCAGGAACACTGATCAACGTGCTGAAGCAAGCAAAGCAAGAGGTGCCAGAAGAGTTACTCAAGTTCGGAACTACGACGAAGTAAGTGCTTCCTGAACACTAGGATCAATAGACTGACTTTGCAGGCCGAAGCTCGATGTCTACGGACGTAGGATGGACGAGGATCGTGAGCCGATGAAGGCGGCCACTAAAATCACTTTCGATTAATTTGACTGCAGCTGTTCTTGCCGCGTTCGGGTTGTGTGTAATTAGGTATTAGAGTCAATCAGCGTTGCATGGCAATCACATCATCTCTTGGAAGATCATCATAAGTGTACACAAGAAATCATAACCTTCATCATAATGACAAAATTCACAAAGTTCAATGGATATAATGATCGTGAACTGTTTGTGAGTTGTGCCGCGCGTTTAACTCTCATAAAAGAGAAAAGTCGCCACACACGGCACAAAATAGTAGTTACCCGCCAGTTCCAGTATAATTACGGCATTTCCAAAGTTCAAGATTGGTGCTACTTCGTTGACTTAAATCGAGCTACCAGTCACTATCTACAGAAGCTGCAGATGAGTTTACATGTCTAAGATCCTATCGCGACACATCCATGACATTACCTGACCTACCACTCGAGGTCTGGGAAACGATATTAGAGTACTGCGACCACACCACTCAATATGCCTTGAGACACACTTCAAAGTCTTGGAGACATCACATTGAGAGACGAATCATTCCGGAAACTCTCGCATGTGGTCAGTATGAAATTCCTGACGTTTCCATTCTCCTCTTCAACGGGTTTCATCAGTACCGCAATAATCAGCGGTTGGTCTATGCCGGCACCAGACAAGATGTCCATCACCCGTATAAGGAGACCACGGAAGATTACGCTCTATTCAAATTGGTCGATCCACTGCGATACTTCAAACTGAATCGTATGGAGGACGTCGAGGACGTCTATCTCGTCAGAAAGTGCACGAAAGTGGTGATGGAGGACTGTGACTTGAAAGAGACCGTGGTGATTCGTAAGCATCAGTTGCGTAGGGAGGGACTGATTGGTACGGACGAACAGAGTTTCATGTTACCCTACAGGCTGCTCTGGCGAGACGATTGGGAAGTTCAGGTGCCCGTGGAAACAGAACCTTTCGTTGACGGTGTCGCCGTGAGTATTTATGGCATGGGGACACCAAATCAGACCTGGTCCACTACGTTCTCAAGCGGTGCCAATCTACCCTACTGACGATACCTTTTTCTGAGGACAGAGATTTACAGTTCATTCCAAGAGTTTGGCAATTGAGAATACATGAGCGAGCATAAGCGACCACGGGAAGGTTGGTCTTGTTGATGTATATATTAAGCCTCCATTTTACGGAGCATTGTGATGTTACCACAAACCACAAATTAGTTATATATTATATCATCTATTGTAATCTCAATGTACCGAGATCACCAGCCTAGCGAGATACGAGTACGTGATGATAGAAGCTTCACCAATGTCGAGATTTGAGCCATGGAAGAAGCAGGTGATGTTCTCGAAATTTGGTATCGTACTTGTACGCCCCACTTTCAATCAACTACAAATGATCACTTGTTCATCCATGGACTTCGCCATCTCTATAATCCTACATCTTCAAATAACACAAAAGGACAGTGATTGGCCTTTGTGTCCCTCCTCAAATGACCCGCAAATCAAAGTAGGTCGTCTCGCCTTGCATGTCTTTGGACATTTATGCCAAGCCATATATTCCAGCATGGCTGTTCAAGGTGAACGAGGCTACAGAAGGTGTAAAGCATCATCGTCTCCCAGCGTCTCTACAGAAGAACCCCACAGACTACATTGCCACATTCAGCGGATCTGACGTATGGACTCACGTCTCCTCAAAGGGGCCTACCTCGCGTCCTCGGCGGTACGAGAATCAAGTCCAATTCAACGCACGAGTCGAGGAACTTTTACATCTCTTGCAGTTGGAGTCGTTGGCACTTGAGAAACAAGCTAAAGGATGGGACCGGTATAATGTCCGCCTGAGTCCTCGACCATCATCCTTGCAGAAATCAAAGGAGTTTGAGTCGCCATCACCCACGCAACTCTATACATGCACCGTTCAAGGAGTCGCTGAGTTCACGCCTCGAGTGCTACTGCATGATCCCATCGAGTTGAGACAACTCGTCCCCGTCAACCAGACCTTTGATGGTTGGGTCGTTCATGGCCGCGTAGTGGCCGTCAAGCGAGCCTTTAACCAACTCATCATCGAGTGTCCTACGCTCTCGATGCATTCGGGCCTCTTTAACCTTGCATTTCCACATGATGACAAGACCCTGACTGATCAAAAAACTGTACTGGAGCAAGCCATTCAAGAGGATAACGTGAGCAACACAATAACTTTTTCTTGCACAAGTCTCAATGAATTAGGCATGGTTGGCCTCGTGCCTCTATCCAAGTCTCAAGGATTGTCGGCTAAAGACACAACTGACACGAGTCCGGGACTTTCAGTGGAAGGACAAGGAGCTCAATTTGGAACAAATGAAGGCTGTACAGGGTATACTGTCTTATCATGGCATGATGAGCTTGAATTGCTGATCCAATCAAGAGATTCAAGAACAACGATTTGGAGACTTGCCGTATCTGATACAGGGTCCTCCCGGGACAGGCAAGACCAAGACGGTGGTCGAAGCAATTCTGCAGATTATCGCATTAAATTCGGATGCAAAAGTCATTGCATGTGGTAAGTTATCGACAAGTGCTGAAGGAGACACCTGAGATCTGGTTTGACATTGTCAGGGCCAAGCAACACTGCCGCAGATACACTTGCTCAGCGGCTTGCCAAACACCTGGATCCAGTCAATCTACTAAGGCTCAATAGCTCCTCTAGATCCTTTGAGGAGGTTCCCGAGTCGCTTTTACCATACAGCTCGATCAAGGACGACATGTTTGCACTACCGGACTTTGTGACCTTGATGTCCAAAAGAGTCATCGTAGCCACGACCACAGAGCTCATGCAGTTGAAGATGCTAAAGTGTGACAATCGATCTCTTGCGCAATTGGAGACATACTTGACTTCATCTTTGTATGCTTCTACATCACTGAGAACGCCGAGAGCGCACTTTACTCATTTGTTTCTCGACGAAGCTGGTCAAGCCACTGAGCCAGAGTAAGTCTTCGACAACGATTTTGTGGCCATGGATCTAAATTTATTAGGACTCTATGTGCTATGAGCGTGGTGGAGCCAGCAGAGGGTCAACGAGTGTCGGTCGTCTTGGCCGGGGACCATCAACAACTAGGACCACGAATATTGTCACGGTCGGCAAGGGAGCACGGCTTGGATCATAGCTTGTTGGAGATGCTACTTGATCGGCCATGTTATGCTGACCACCCATTGTCTCGAAAGAACGTTCAAAGCAATCCGCGGCCAAAGCTACCCTATGTATTTCCAGCATTCGCCAATCTTTACAGGAACTATCGCTCACATCCAAAAATTCTTATGGTTCCTTCTCAATTGTTTTATAATTCTTCTCTGGCTTGCTATGCTCATGATGTAGATAGTTTTGTCAATGCAAACAGATCTTCCACTCCTGTTGAATTCATTGGACATAACAGCGAGGAAGCGACTGCAGATGTAAATATCATCACTGCGTGGTACAACCAAGCGGAGGTGATGTTGATCATACAACGAATAAAAGTCCTTATACAAAGTCCAGTCCAAAATGTCAGACCAGAGGATATCGCTGTGATGGCACCCTATCGTGAGCAGGTTGTTCGCATACGGCTTGCGCTTCGTAGCGAAAGCTTAGCAGGAGTCAGAGTTGGCACAGTGGAAGACTACCAAGGGTCCGAAGCAAGAATCGTCATCATCTCTATAGTTCGTACTAACGAGCGCTTTCTCAAGCAAGACGATCTGCACAGTGTAGGTTTGCTGCACGAGAGACGTAGAATCAATGTTGCAATCACTCGAGCCAAGGAACTATTAATCGTGGTTGGTAATCCAACACTAATGTGGAAGGATGATACCTGGCGGATCTGGTTGCAATTCTGCATAAGGTCGGAAACCTACGACGATCCTGAAAGTCTGAGCGACAATGGTAAGATAGATCGAACCAAAACATCCAGAGAATATGGTGATCGAAACACAACAGACCATGGTCATAATCTGGGCGGCGGCAACGGACATGTCGAACAGTATTCGGACGAGGCAATGCTCCTAGCCGGACACGCTGCACAAATCCTTCTGGACGACAGCGAATACTAGTGCATGTGTTGTACTGGAGTCAGCGCATGACTCCCGAACGGATGTAACCTTGAGGACACCTCGAGTGCCTATCGATTTCGGAGCAGACGGTAGCTCTAGAGCTTGATGATCATCACGAGAAGTCCACAATTGAGCGAAAT
Organism: Taphrina confusa; assembly: GCA_005281535.1. Taxonomy (NCBI): domain Eukaryota; kingdom Fungi; phylum Ascomycota; class Taphrinomycetes; order Taphrinales; family Taphrinaceae; genus Taphrina; species Taphrina confusa. The sequence continues at coordinate 284,179 of RHGJ01000013.1, read as the reverse complement.
GGCACCAAGGCTGAATCGTTAGCAATCAAAAAGAGCACAGCGGGGAGCCAATTTACGCTATTGTGTCAGCAAGTGCAATAACACATATGAAGACGGCTTACTAGTGAGAAGCACGACCGTGCCACAAGTGACGAAAGTGGTATCATCCGTTCGCTCAAAGTCCCTGCGACCAAGCTCTGATCTCAACCAACCCAGGATCAGAAGCGAGAGCGCGAAGACTGTGTAGAGTATGCCGATTGTGACGAAGCTCTTTTCAAACAGTTTCAAAATCACCAGAGCAAAGCCAAATTCGGATAGCGCGGATCGATAATATCTATCAGGTTTAGTGAATCGATTCTGCATGCTATGACTGGCTTAGTACCCAGCAGAAGTACGCTGCCTTGCCCGTAAATCCAGCAGGTGACGAGCGCTGTACTCTGTGACACGATTGACCAATAGGGTTCGTTCTGAGACCATGACTGGTTTGGACAGGCTCCTCAGGACATACGGTATGCTGACGAGGATTGTTAACACTACAGGCTTCTTCAAAGTCAGGAAGCTTGCTGCAGTCGAGAAACCAAGCGTTTACCACCTAGGCAGGTAGTAGTGAGAGCGTGTGGAGGATGAGACGAGCGTGGCAGTGAAGCACCTCATCGAGCGATTCCACTTCTCCCTCACCCACACTGGGCGAAACAGGTAAGTCAGGCCGCAAAAAGTAGCGCCCGTTGCTACGCTTGAAACGACCTCACTCTCAACACCCTATCCCTTGTCCCCCGGATTAGGAGCACGCGTACGGCACTCTCCGACTACCTTGCTAAACAGTGAATGAGAAAAGAATCTTCAGGAAGGTAGACACAAGGTCAGCACTCTCATCGCTCACTAGGCTATCATGTCTGTCGCGAATGGCCAAGAGCCGCTCGCATCGTGGCAGATCATCACTGGGGATAAGCAATTCCAGGATGTGCATGACTATCTGCACAAGTGTGGAATTTCGAATGTTGGCTTTGACTACAATGTCATTTCTGTCTTTGGCTCACAATCTACCGGGAAGTCTACACTCCTGAATAAGCTATTTGATACCCACTTTGCAACCATGGACACTGTCTCTCGACAACAGACGACAAAGGGTATCTGGATCTCTCGTGCAACTGGCTCAAACATACTTGTCATGGACGTGGAGGGCACTGATGGGCGCGAGCGAGGTGACGATCAGGATTTTGAAAGGAAAAGTGCATTGTTTTCAATTGCCACTAGTGAAGTGTTGGTGGTCAATATGTGGGAGACACAGGTTGGGCTGTACAACGGTGCAAATATGGGGTTACTGAAGACGGTGTTCGAGGTTAACCTACAACTGTTCCAAAAGGAGCACTCCAGGAAGGAACGATCGTTGTTACTCTTCGTCATCCGTGACCATTTAGGCACAACTCCGTTAGACAATCTGTCGAATACCATCCTAGCTGATCTCAACAAAATGTGGAGTTCACTTCAGAAAGTATGCCGCCACAAATCTGATGTCCCGTGATACTGACCTGATATAGCCAGAGGGGACCGAGGCTTCTCAGATATCTGACTATTTTGACTTCCGGTTCGTTGGATTACCACACAAGGTCCTCATGGGAAAAGCTTTTGATGAAGCCATCCAAGCATTACGTCATAAATTTGTGAACAAGAATGAACCCGACAGTTTATTTGCACCAGAGTATCATAAGCGCATCCCGGCTGATGGATTCTCACAGTATGCTAAAGGTATCTGGGAAGCAATCGAGGCGAACAAAGATCTTGATCTACCTTCCCAACAGGAATTATTGGCACAATTCAGATGTGACGAAATCGCGAGTTCTGCAATGACCATCTTTGATACCAGGATTGAGGGTACTGAAAGAGCGATACAGCCTGGCGTTGTGTACCCGGATCTAGGTTCGAAAATGGCTAGTGCACTTAGTGAAAGTCTTTTAGCATTCGATACCGATGCTTCACGATACCACAACACAGTATACACCAAGAAACGTTTCGATCTTCTCGCTGCGATTGAGGCACGATTGCTGACACTGTATCGTAATCAACTTGCATCTCAACGGAAACTATGCTTACAAGATTACGAGCGGGCTATGACGGAGAGCATACGCAAGTCCAAGAACTACGACTTTAAGAAACTGGCGAGCAGTAAATCCGACGAACTTCTACATGTCTTTGAGACCGAGGCACGAGTTTGTTGTATAGAACCTATGCAATGGCAGTTCGGCGAAGACAGTGACCTTTTGAAGGCAGAGATCACTGATGTAACAGCGAAATTGCGCGTCGAGGAAACCAAGAGGATCAATGACCAAAAATATCGCTCCTTGAAAACAACCTTTGAGGAAGTCATCCCATCTGAGTTCAACACTTTCGATTCTGGCTTATGGGATCGTATTCTCAAGCGTTGCATTGACGACACATTGGAAAGCGAGTCCTTGCAGCTGAGTTCGAAATTAAGCGATCTCGGAGTTTCGCCTGCAGATAGTCGTAATAGCATTGACAAGTTCAGTCGTCGAGCTTGGAGGTTGCTTCGAGCTCGAATTGGCGAAGAGACAACCGAGTCACACTTGTTGTTGCGGCTGAGAGAACATTTCGAGAATCGTTTCAAATTTGACCTGAACGGTGTTCCAATAGTTTGGAAGGCAGGAGACGATGTTGATGGTAAATACCGTGCTGCGCGGGAGGAAACACTGAAGATCATTCCCATCTTCCTCCGCATCCAAAGAGCGGATGGTTCATCACCGACTATACCAGAGCCGACATCTGAGGATGAGGACTTTACAGAAGACAACATACTACGCATCATGAGCAGCGCCAGGCAAAGTGATATCACATCGCGATTCAAGCAAATCGCTGATGCCGTATACATTGAGGCTAAGAGAAGCACAATATCGTCAGTCGCTAGCGTGCCACTGTACTTCTATGGTCTCCTTCTGCTGCTTGGCTGGAACGAGCTCATGGCACTGTTGAGAAACCCACTATACTTCATGACAATCATCTTCGCAGCACTTGTCGCTTATTCTGTATACACTCTCAACCTTTCTGGCCCTGTCGAGCAAGTGGCACGGGCCATGTTTGGAACGATGTTTGATATCGTCAAGAATAAGCTCCGAGAGGCACTCGAGATTGGTCAGGAAAGCGTACCAGAGCTGCTGAATTCAGCGGTTCCTAGTGGCTCACGGTCAGCAACCAGGTCAAGATCTTCTTCATCGGAAGACATAGCACTTGATGAATTGACTCCACAAGGCAAAAAAGATTTGTAGATTAGCAAAAACAACAACAACGAAAGCGACCTGCATGGAGCGTCAATATCGAGTTTGCAGCTGAGGGGTTAATACACTAATTGAATTGAGAAGATAATGACTATTTGATCCGCATCATTGCTGGGTGTTTTGAACAAATACTTGCTTGCTGTGCCTCTGCGGAAGAGTTCAGGCCACGCTATACGTATGTGGTATCACGATTCTTTAGTCTGAAGGCCAGACTCCCGGATTGATAAGCTTGACGTGGATAAATTTCCTCATTCGTCGTTGATATCATCACATGGTTCGTCCCAATGTTCGCAATTCCAGGGTCGTGAGCGGCGGTCCAGAGTGATCTTAGCGTACCGAAGCTGGGTGGTCTCGGATGGAGCTCCGATATGGCTCCACTGTTGTGCTTGTAGTGGTCAAAACAAAACTGCGACAAGTCAAACGCCATTATGCTTGGCAAGTAAATCCAGTAGCGCTACTCCAAAGGAGATATACTCGTTGTACTGAAGGATCAATCTTGTAAGACAATGACCTGGTTCGCTGGCCTGAAAGCAGCGTGGGAGCAGGCTAAACAAGACTATCGACAGCACAATCATAAAAAGCAAAGGATCGGGAACGACGCGAAGTTGGGATTTGATGACTTGTGCAAGAGACCAGACATCTCGTCTAGAGGCGAGAAACGAAAGATTTCGCGCGGACGGCAGACGAAACGTGACAAAGCTTCACGTTCGCCTCGAGGACGAAAACGAGTCACGGTACTGGGGCCAGGATCTTCAGAGAAAGTAAGTGATGTGAGCACGACTTTGTGCAGGAAAGAAATCAGCCCAGACGCTTCAGTCTTGAATGCGAGCTTCCTGAACAATATAAGAGCCACGGGAGAGCCGGCTGCAGATAGGAAAAGCAATCTGCAAACGACGACGGGGGACCAAGTTGAGAACAACGAACCCAAAATGAAGCGTAAATTGAACGACACGGATCTGTCCATCGACATATCTACGATTGATGAAGAGTACATCGTCCAAGTACAACTCAGGCTGCGTCGATTGGAAGAAGAACTGGAGGCGGCGCGTGCGCGGCTACATGAATACGAGTCGGCAGCTGGTGTAGGGTCGAAAAGCAGGAGTGAAGTCGACCATGAGCGGCTCAAGAGCACTCCACAAGCGGTGTTTGATGTGGCAAGGATGGATCGACCCATGGAAGATCCTTTCGTCCTCAGTCCTGCGACACTGGAGTTCTCCCCAATCAGGGTCGAGCTGGCGGATGTGAGCAATGGAGAAGTCGCGAGAAGGGAAGCGCTCCAGGCGCTCAAACGTCGCATCAAGCGCAGAGATGCCTCTTAGACGGGCGTTTTCGACAATACATAGCAAGGACCGACTCACAAACTGATATACTTATGATACCTACATAGAACAATTGCAAGGATTCAAGGCGAGGGCAGGCAGGACAAGTGATCACGATCATGAATTCGGAGGCTGATGCATGACGGGCGGAGAGATGAATGGGAGATGAATGGGAGATGAATGGGAGATGAATGGGAGATGAATGGGAAATGAACAAGAAATGAAGCAGAAATGCGCGTTGTTATTGTGGTTGAAAGGAAGAAAGCATTTTGAGTCTGCTTGCAGACTGACTGATTGACTGAATTCTGCCCCTCAGTTCTGTCAAATCTGCAGATCGCGGCTCAATCTACGGATTCCGGGTTCTCCCAGGCTTTTGATTAGAACTGATTGTCCACAATCTCTCCTATCTCTCCCCCATATCCCCCCTCTATCGTCACAAGTCCTCCCTCCTCGTCCTCTCTAGTGTAGACCATCGCAATCGTCATTGCCCTGTCCTGTCCAGAGCCTTGTTCAACACCAGTCAAGTTCTATCACTTCTTGACGACTGAGCATGGAGACCTTTACGAAGCATCCCAGGTACGCGCTTGTTGACATTGTGTCGCGTGCCACTTTCTGAGGACTGACATGTCAACAGGGGTTGTCCTGCACAGGACGAATTTGGCCTTGTGCTCTCTGGGGTAATCGAGCGTGTCAGCGGACAGTGTGTCTATGGCTCGCAGGCTAGCATCTCATGGTTATTTGGTGCCCTCTCAATCGTATGCTGGTTTCAAGGTACGGTCTGACGCGCTATGGGTCAGACATGACCATCGACTAATTCGTCGTCCAGCACAATTCCCACAGCTCATCATGAACCTGCAGAGAAGCTCCACAGAAGGGGTGTCAGCTGCGTTCCTTGCAAATTGGATGATTGGTGATGTCACAAACTTGGTAGGATGTGTCTTGACGCGGCAGCTGCCCTTTCAGACTCTGCTCGCGACGTACTATTGCTTTATCGACGCCTGTCTGGTATTCCAGTACATGCTCTACAACTTTGTGCGAGGGCCCAGTGTCGTTGTCCTGGAAGGGATGGAACGGGACGAGCACCAATCGAGAAGACGAGCGACGTGGACTTCCAAGATCAACTCGGTCCTTGTCATCGCCATGCTCGTGTCTGGCGTGGCCGCAGACTCGGGAGCGAGCTCATCGACAGTCACCATCGGGACTATCTCTGCGTGGTCTTCGAGTCTCCTGTACTTTACCTCACGACTGCCTCAAATGTACGTTCACCTTTCAAGTCCGTGTTCATATTGACTGATATTATTCAGTTACAAGAATTACAGCCGCAAGTCGACAGAAGGATTGAGTGTGCTCTTGTTCCTCGCTGCCTTTTGCGGTAACCTCTTTTATACACTCTCAATCTTGGGATCCCCACTCGCGTGGCCGAGCGAGTACACCACCTCTGACGAAGCACAAACATTTCTCCTGAATGCTTTACCATTCCTTATCGGCTCTGCCGGCACACTCTGCTTTGATGTCTGCATCATCAGTCAATGGATGCATTACCGGTCCTCGGAACAGTCTTTGTTCAATGTACAATTTTCATTTCGTAGAGTGCGCAGGCGGAAGAGTGATGGTATTGTAGAGGCAGAGGCGCTATTGAGACACAACATGCGAGAGTATGGTATACGGAGCGAGGGGGTAGAACAGTAGACGATGCATGCATGGCGAGAGTATAATGAAGCATTTTTTGTAGGAGCATTGCATTTTGTTTTTTCATGTAGGCATTTTCAGTCAATGGATTTTTTTGATTGCATCAAATCATGACTTTTTGCAGCACGATCCAATATACGACTCTTTTCTTTGTAGGCAAGTGAATGTCTGCGAGTGTAATTCTTGACTTGCGAGTTTTGTGAGAGGTAAAAAGGAAGACGAAGAGGAAGGAAACTCGTGGACGAGGGTTTTTGATATACGCCTCATGTATAGACTATAGAATGGAAGTGGTAAAGTGGTGATTTGAACGATTGGGGACATGTCGGGAAATCTTTTACAAGAGTACGCGCGATGGTGTGGTTATCGCAACCACCCGGAAATAAAAAAAGGACATTTTTCTTTCTTCTTTTTTACTTTTATTGGGGGGAACGATTGGGGGATGCTGAAATGCGTTGTACGGCGTGTCCGAGTGTAGAAAAAGCCCAAGATGACTGCATCAAGCCATCCGGCTCGAGCGTCTAGACACTTTTTCTCCAAAATCATCCTAATCACGAGACGTGACCTGGTAATAATTCGTAAATCCCATTTTGATACAAGTGATGCATATGAATACACTAACGAGACAATTTGATCTGCGTGTCGATTCCCACCACAGTCACCTATCCTTCCTTCTTCCAATTCCTTTCCCCTCTCTTATTATTACCTTGTCCTCCATGCTGTTTACCCGTATCCTCCTCATCCATCAACACTGCTTTCTCGCTGTGTTTTTTTCGTCTAGACCAATCAGTCCCGACCATTGATGCCTCGCTACTTGTGTAATGATTCCTCGCTTCTCCCTGATTCCCCTCGTTGTACATATGCTGATTATGATGCTCCGACCCAGCTGGGTCACCCCTCTCTATCTATCGCAAAACAAAAAAGAAGTCTTTCTCTAACCATAAAATTAGACTCTAATTCGCCCTCGTGACTTTTGACTATGGTCTCTGATTCCAAGCATCGTGCTTGTCCGAGAGATGATTTGCCTGGCTTGGTTCCCTAGGAGCGCCTGAGGATCCAGGCTGTGTCACATAGGATCGCAGTCCATCTACATGCGTAGGCGTCTGATGGTCATATGCAGCAAAGGCCTCCCCAAACGAAGGCAACCTGTTTGTCCCCGCCACAGTTTGTGGTCTCTGTTCGTAGTTGCTACTGTCTCGCCGTGGACCCATTTCCTCCCACTGCTGGATGGGCGCTGTCAGCTTAGGTAGCGCAGGCGCTTTCCACGAGCGACTTTCCTGTGGAAAACGCACTGGTGATAGCGGGAGCCTAGAGACTTGCGGTTCCCGCTCTACATAGTACCGATTTGTGAGTTGATTGAAATTCTCCGCGAGCGCGTGAGTGTTCCTCGGACTCAAATAGGAAGCATCCATATTAAACCGTTGATACATCGTTCCGTCATCTTCACGCTCACTCGAAGAAGACGTGAGCAGAGGAGCAGGGATGCTCTGCGTGACGGGCTGCAAATCCCTGCGATAGTACCGGTCATATTCGTTGTTGTATGGGTGACGGACACGAAAGTGATCGTGATCATGCTGCTGCGCCTGATGCGCTTCACGTGTGATCGGAGCTTCCGAACTGACAGGTGGTTGAAGGTGAATCTGATGAGCGGAGGCCGCGACACCGTGGAAGTGCACCGTCTCCCGTATCTGCTCTGCCACCGTTGCTAGAGGCATCAAATGCCCTCCAGTGATGGGAGCTGCTCTCGTCGGTGAGGCGAGTTGGCTGTCTTCTTGCTTGTCTTCAGCAAGGGTCTTCTCCAGACGCGCCTTCTTCCGAACTCTGATATCCTTGCGTATCCGAATTTTCAGTCCTTGGTCTGAAAACGTCTTAGATAACTCAGTGCTATTGGTCATCCCCGGGAAGCGCTTGGCTGAATAAACAGTAAAGACAGCTGACAAGCAATGCGCTAGAGGACTCGCGCGTCCGTCGCAAATGCCAAACACATCGAAGCGTAGCTTGTAGCTTCCTTCAGGTCGGATGTTAAGATCAGGAAAGACGAAGAAAGCACCAGTCTTGTTGTCTGTAGCAGGGTCTTTCAGATAGAAGATCGAGGACAAAATTGTCCCTGTCAGCAGATTCGAGGAAACCGGCAAAGGATCTTGTTGTGATGAGGAATTGAGGGATGCTGATGGTCTTGTAGTCATTTCAATCAGGGTTGTGACGCAAAAGAAAGTTGCTGTATCCCCATCGGCGTAGAGCTCTGTGTTGTTCCGATGTGTCAACTGTAGGATGACGACCGGATCAATTGGTCTTCTATCTGGTCGATCAGCAGAACCACAGGCTCTTGCCGCCACCGGTTGTTGTCGGATGAATAAATTGTAGTCATTAAAGACCATTAGCTCAATCTGTCGCAATCGCAAGACAATAAGGTTGTGGTCTGCCACTACCGAGTAGTCGGAGTTTCGACCCTAGATATTGGTCGTGCAATGTCGTGTGGTGGAGCGCTTGTCGTCGTGTTTGACTCTCCAGTTGAGCTCGATCACTTCGGTCTTGTTTATTGAACTGCCTTCCAGAAAACCGTAGAGATGAGTCGGTGGAGTATAGTGGGTGAGTCAAATTTAAGATTGTGAGTCCGTGTGAAGTAATTCTGACTATAGCGCTTTGTATCGTGTCGAACAACAACTGATTTGAGGGTATTCGCAAGACAGCCAAGGTTGAACTGGTCGCAGCTTGTACTCTTGGTCTTTGCGAATATTCCTCTGACGTCTCCTTCGCTTTGTCCTGAGGGCAACTAAGACTGAAAGATAGTCCCGGTAACCTCAATTTCAATCCAGGTTTAGGATTCGGGCGGAGAGGACCTGGTCTATCGGTTCGTCAAGCCGAGAGACCCGTCAGGGGCGACTCTCTAACGACGACACTCTCCAGGAACGAGGGAGCAGGGAGCAGCCACGAGAGAGATTGAGCTGACTCGCCAGATCGGAGGGAGCGAGGTGAAAGGCGTTGATGAGGGATCTATGGTAGAATTCTGTGTAACTTGAGTGGACGACCGAGCGTGAATGAGGATTGAAGACAATCCAGGTTTTGGGAGCTGAGAGAAGAGAAATCAGTGTAAGTGCGATGGTGGTGTGTATGTGGGTGGGCACAAGTCATCGGGTGGACGGCCTTTGCTTCGGTTCGCTATGTCCGTACAAACATGCACGGTTACAAACGAGAACGAGAGTTTGGTGCGCTTGTGCGCCAAGGATCTCAAGGGGACAAACAAAGGGCAAATTGTGCAACACGCCCAGATCTGTCTGTGTAATATTTGTACGAAAAAAAGTGTCTTTATCAGGCACAAAATAGCTAGTCAGCAAGTGGTCACCGACACGAGTTGTGTTTGAATCGGTGGATCTCACTTCGTATGAGACGGCTGCTAAGCACTGCCTACCCCGGCTGGCGGATCTGATATATACTTGCCTCACTGTGCCAATTGCGAAATTGACTAATGCTACGCATGCAAAGCAATGGGCAAGGTCTTCTGGTACTAGCCAGCATCGCAGCACGAGAACACTTGAATATATACACTTACCAAATCAAAGTCCTCCAAACACACTAAATTGCAGGGGGCTTCGGTCTTTCCACCGCTCTTTTTGCGTTTATTTCCTGTCCGCTCCATGCCATGCATATGATTGAGAAACACCTTTCAGTTCTGACAAACGCCAGATCCTGCGGGGAGTGCCAATAAGAAATGAGTTTATGCCTCCTCCATCAATTCGGCAGGTAAAATACTCCTGAAGTCGACAACGCCCCTGCACACTTGCTTGTCATCTTGAGGTTGGCCCCTCGTACAGCACGCTACCCATCCCAATGAACACAAGCAAAGCCTAATGTATTTATGATGGGTGAGAATGCTTATCTACACGATGCGATGAATTATCATGAGTCACCGATTACTAGCAGGCAAACTACCCGGTTTCCTCTAGACAAGGGCCAGTTGACTAATACAGTGCGGCAAATCAATAGCCATCCATATGCTGACAGCTGTTTTTGAAGATTACAGGTATGGGCGCAATGACAATTCGTGGGATAGGTTTGAGGTATCCGTGACACCTGCTATTGCAATAGTCGCGCATATGCACACGTACGACTTCCAACGAATTTTAGCTGCATGAGCATAAGCAAAACGCATTTTTGGCTCAATCGCAATTCACCAGAGTGTTAGCATGACAGTCGTGGCGGCACTTTCCTTACCGTGTTCACGAACTGGCACATATGTCCCGCAGGGAGATTGGACACACAATTGCAACCTGTACCGCAATGTGACGACATGGATGACTAATGACTAGCTAGCATGTCTAATTTGATAGTTATTGACCTATTCTGTCTTAAGCTATATACTTAAGCTTGCAGCCTGCAATTATCTCAGTAGAAATATTTTTCGAAAGATTTGAAGATGAAAAACCCGTCATGCGGGGTTAAACTATCTCCAAAGTCCGCTTGACAGTCCAGCCACATATCTGGTGTAAATGTGGCGTTATATGCGGCGAACCCGAGCAAGCCCGGTCCACGTGGAACTTTCCAGAGCTGACATTTTGACAGCTACAGACGGAGACAGGTGCTCGGCAATTATCTAAAAAACGGAGCCTACGTGATTGGGCCGCGCGAGCTCCGCGACCACGCCCTCTGCCTATACACGTGTGAGATGCTGTCTGCTGCTGCGCATGCTGCATACAATAATCCAGGCTGCACACACAACAGCTACCTAGGTACGCGCACTAAAGCGTTGATTTGACAGACGCTCTACCATCGATCGCACCTCCCAAATGATCCAATTGTGGGGGGATCTAACACCTTCCAGGTTGTCTACACATGAGGATGCTTCAAAAACACTGACCTCATATCTACAACAGATAGTACAACTTAGAAAAAAGGCTCTCATCTTCATTGTGTTTGGGAATGTTCCACTAGCTTTTGCCAAGATACATGTTCAGAGGGATCACTGAAAAGCAGGTTAAGGCGATCAAAACATGTGATTTTAGTCATGAGCTAAGCAGCGGAAAGTCCAAATGACAGAGTCAAGACACGCATGCAAGACTGTGCGACTAGCGAGATTTCTTTTTGCGCCAAAAAGGCATGCGGCAAACTCTAGTCCCACTCGAAGAACGCGTTCATGCGTAAAAAACAGCTGCAAATTGAGCTTTTCCGAGGCTCGTCAGAATTGTCACTTGTCACTGTCAAGTTTCAAAGGTTGATCATGAAGCCAATGTCACAAGCAAAACTGCTGGTGCATTGAGCTCCAAGTGAAAGAATGTCGGGGATGGAATTCGTTGGGGACATTCACATGTCTGATCAGAGCTCCTCCACACCACGACAGAAGAACCTTGGAACGAGGCGAATGTAGAACAGACACGTGACATTGAAGCAGCCAATCAGAACTGAGCATGATTCAACGAGATTAGTCTTCATGGCAACTGGAACCTCGTCTGGCCTCTGCGAGGAGGAGGAAGAAGGCTTCGATTGTGCACCCGTGCCATGCTCTGCTCCCACCCAATAGACAAAGATCCCGGTGCCCTGGAACGCGAGCACCTCTACCCTTGGTCAGCATACTATAAGTTCCCATACTCTCCTCCAACCACAAAACTGTTATCGTATACTCATTGACTCTTCGACAGTGCACAAGGATGTCTGAGTTGAAGCAGAGAACCACAAATTCGGCTGTATCGGCCGATCAGAAACCAAGGACTTACTTTGATACATACGGACGAGAGTTTGTCCTTCCCGATTTTTCAATCAAGGAGATCTACGAAGCTATCCCGGAACATTGCTTCGAACGTAACACAATCACATCATTGTCTTATGTCGTCAGAGACCTCTTCCTGGTTGGTTGTTTAGGTTTTGCAGCAACCTTTATTCACCAGCTACCATCTCTCCCTCTTCGAGTGGCTGCATGGACTCTCTACGTACTTGCCCAAGGTTGTGTAGGAACAGGCTTGTGGATTCTGGCTCATGAATGTGGACACTCTGCATTCTCTCCATCCAAGAAGATCAACGACACTGTAGGCTTCATCCTTCACTCTGCCTTGTTGGTGCCATACTTTTCCTGGAAGTTCTCACATGCCCGACACCATCAGATGACTGGGAACCTGATGAAGGACACAGTCTTTGTCCCAAAAACTAGATCTGCTCGACTCAAGTCTCGTGGAGCAAATCCTGTCGACTACCCTCTCGAGACACCAGCTGGTGCAAATGCCGAGGAGCACGAGTCCAAATTCATGGAAATGATTGAAGAAACTCCGCTCGCTACAGCCTGGACTCTATTGTTGCAACAACTTGGTGGTTGGCCAGCTTATCTCTTCTTCAACGTCACTGGTCAGCAATATGAGGGATATACGACGAAGGAGGTGAACCACTTCTGGCCGTTCTCTCCTTTGTTCAAGTCTGAGCAAAGAGTCGAGATTGTACTCTCAGATCTTGGACTCATGTTCACTTCTCTGTGTCTCTATCTCGCATACCAACGATTCGGGCTCGCAAATGTTGTCCTGTTCTATGGTCTTCCATATCTCGTGGTGAACAACAATCTGGTTATGATCACCTTCTTGCAGCACACAGACCCAGCCCTGCCACACTACCGCGAGGGAGAGTGGAACTACGCTCGAGGTGCATCAGCCACTATTGATCGTGAGTTTGGATTCATCGGCAAGCACATCTTCCACGGAATCATAGAGACCCACGTTTGTCACCATCTTATCGCTCGAATTCCTTTCTACAATGCTGATGAGGCTACCGTCCACATCAAGAAAGTCATGGGAAACCACTACCAGAGAGATGACACCAATTTCTTCATTTCTCTTTATCGTGCTGCACGAACTTGCCAATTCGTTGCCGATGAGGGTGAGAAGGGTGAGAACGAGGTTGTCTTTTACCAGAATGCACATGGACTTGGGGCAAACTCTGATGGAAAGATGAACCAGGTCTCTATCGCCGTCAAGTAGTTTAGTGTAAAATTACTTCACAAAGTCGAACAAAAATCGATCGAGCGACACGGAGTGCATTTTCGGGGGGAATAATATGGCTCATCAGAATTTTGATTCACATCAGCTGCAACATAGACTAGAAGTACATTTATAGAGGCGGCTGGTTCTATTTGCTATTTTCTAGATTCTACACTTGATAGCTCATACTACGAGAAAAAGTTTCACTTATTCGCACGCGCCATGTCGTGCATTTCCGAATCTCCCATCGAGTTCGTGTGCCAATCCATTTCCTCCTGGCGATCTAATAAACCCTTCACTGGCGCCCTTGTGCGGGACCTGTGGGCGGTGGTCTGGCGTAGGGATGAGCTCGATGACCGTTAGAGTGCTGAGCATCGCCGTGACGGACGTTCTTTTGTCCTTGTTGGGCGGGTGGGGGAGGTAGAGACATGGGCATGCCGGGCGGAAACTGGAAAGGAGGGATGCCCATCATATTGGGCATGCCCGGCATGTTTGGCATGGGCGGGAAACCCATGGGAGGGAAGCCCATCATGCCCATCATCATCGGATCGAATGGTGGCATGGGAAATGGAGGCATGCCCATCATGTCCATCGTAGGTTCCCCTTGACCATCCGTGAGTTCCGTGCCAACTTTTGCCGGTACTGTGGCAGCTGCATCATCCGACCCAGCTGCACCGTTTTGATCAGGCTCTGTCGGTGCTAGTAATGTTGTGGTGTCTGCGGTTTTGGCATCCAGATGTTCCTGTATACTCTTGGCGAGTTCTGGTTGTGGGACGAGTCGATCGAGGAGAATGTCTTTTGTGCCACACCCGGGACAAACAAAATCACTTTCGAGCAAGGCGCCTTGAATACACTCTTCGCAATAATTCTTGCCACAGCATGGAACGGAGACCGGTTGTTTCATCAACTTTTTACAAATGCTACACGCCATGGGCGAGTCTTCAGGGACATCATCTTGTGTCGATTGCTTTGCATTTTTCTGATATGTTTCCCACGAGGCAGAGTCCGGAACAAACATGACCGACTCTCCATCCGCGTTGACCATGACATTGCCCTCTCCGTCATCGACTGGGTTGTCCACCTTTTGCAATTGTGATCTAGGTATTCCAGTCGTTCTCTTGATCCTCTTTCGATTCTCAAAAGATTCGTCGCCGTTCGTCGGACATGCCTGTATGTAGTGGCCTTTTTGGCCGCAGCGATAACATATGTAGCCCTGTGGCAGTGGCCTGTCCGGTACGGGACCTGTGGGCACGCCTCGAGCTCCAGCTCGATATACTGGCTTAGATAGAGCCATGCGGTCCTGTGTCTCTTGCCACTGATCACTACTGGCCAACAACATGGCCTTGATTGCTTCATCTTCGGATGAGCCAGGAGTAGGTACTGGCGGTAGTGGAGGCCCGGCATTTGATCTAGCTAATGTATTTGTAGGTGCTTGTCCAACAGGCTTCTTGAATTCTTGACGGGCGGAGACCTGAATGGAATTCCCTGTGACATAACGAGCAGCGGAACCTTTGCCCGGTCCGCGAGATGGTGGTTTCCTCTGCACAATGATGCTTGTCCCTCGCGGGACGATCTCTGCATCATCTTCATATTCTGGACCATCAGTACTGAACCTGTAGGATGCCTTCCCGAACGTACCTTGACTGCTGTCCGCGTTTGATATTCTCAAGTCGAAGTCGGTACCTGCACCGAGTTTCTCTGTGTGAATAATGTCGCGCTTAATGTCAAAGACTGTCAGACCAAGTTGTGAGGCATCAAAGGACACTCTGGAATAGTCCTTTTGACTCTTGAAACGGTAGAATATAGTGGAACTCATCAGCTCGACGAAGCAAGAGAATTATTTATATGTGAATAGAAAATCTTATTGCTCTTAAGGAAATAAAATCTGATGCGCGCGCACAGACTATGTGTGGAAGTGATTGACAGAACCAAAGCAATAATGTTAGATGTCGACCTATGAGGTAACAGTAGTTCACTAGAACTCGACTTCCGTGTGCTGGAGCCTTTGAAGCGATAAGAAGTACGTGGTTGATGAATTTGAAGTTTAGAATTCGTCTGTTAGAGGCACGAATGACAGGAAGACGGAGCTCAAAAAACAACCTTAGGGAACGGGTCATGCTACCTGTTGCGGATCCACTGACGTTGTTGGAGTTTGTCAACTCCCCACACAAAATTCAAATTGAATTTAACCAATACGCAACGCAACAGGTGGCCAACAGTATAGATCTTCAGTAGGATACAATAAAACCGCTGCGCAAGTGTGCAGCTTACTGCTTTGCACCTTCTTGCAAGATGGTTCTCGTGTATGCAGCAGCCAAAGGTGCAAAGTGTGAGCTTCTGGGACCCTTTGCGCTATTCGTGCAAGCGTCCCTAGGTGCACTTGCAATCCTCTCGCTATTCTACAAGAGACAAATCGAAACGCCCCGAAGACCTTTTACGATATGGTTCTTCGATGTCTCCAAGCAATTGTTTGGAGCTGTGGTGGTGCATTTCCTGAACATTGCAATGAGCACCGACAATGACCTAGGGATACTTCAGAAGCGAACTTCGCCATGCACCTGGTATTTTCTCAATGTACTATTGGATACGACTCTAGGAGTCGCTCTCATCTGGATCTTTCTACGTACTCTGAGCTCGGTTTGTAGCATACTCAATTGGCAAGGCACCACAAGTGGCATATATGGCGATCCGCCCCGCTGGACCTGGTGGTTGAAGCAGTCGATGCTTTACACCATAGGACTGGCTTTCATGAAGACTACAGTTTTCATCATCTTGACGACGCTTCCTCAGCTCAGTATCGTGGGCAATTTTCTTCTCAAATGGTCGGAGCACCACGAAAAATCGAGAATATTCTTCGTAATGTTCTTCTTTGTAAGTCAAGACATATAAAAACCAAGGGGATCAAACTAATTAGGTAGCCACTGGTGATGAACATTGTGCAATACGTTATTATCGACAACATAGTCATGTCCAAGTCGTCCAGTCACTCGGCTGCTCCTCGTGCTGGGCAAGAGCCGGAGCGAGGAGACCATGACCGGTACATTACAAGTTCCCGCAAGCGAGGAGTAGATGACGAGAGATCTGCTCTCATACATGAGTAGAGTGAGCGAGCATACGATATTGAGATTTGCAGAGCATGAAGCGAATTAACAGTAAGCGACAACGACAGCATGAATTACCACAGCATAGCATAGCATAGCATAATACGGCATCACATGATACTGGCATATGTCATTCTTAGCGGATTTGTATAGCTCGTCAGAACTGTGTACATCGTGTAAATGAGCCTAGATTTTACTAAATCTACATTTACGACATCTTGCCAATCGAAGGCAGAGTTATTTGTGTATGGCTAATGTCTTCATATGTCGATATCATTCACATTACTTCCCTGTCTACAACAGCTGCAGATTCGTGGGATGGAGACCCCATCGCAGCCGCTTATCGAAGTCGATCCCGACCCGTCAGCACAAATCTCGGCTATCAACTGCACGTGTGTCACCTGGCTGAACCTGATTGAGCTCAATCCCGTGGGTCGGAGACAACGGATCCTCGACTCTCCCAGCATATATGGTGGGTTGTCGAAGGGTCACTTAACAGCCTTTTAACAGTACAATCTTATTTACTAGATAATTAGACATGTCGTGTGATATTGGTACGTCGATCATGATGGTTCATGTGTCTCAACTAATTGTGTCACAGGTCTTATCGGTTTGGCCGTCATGGGTATTCGAAACACTATTTGAGCCTCTCGGTCAATTCTGACGAATGTAGGCCAGAACTTGGTTCTGAACATGAACGACCACGGCTTCAAGGTCGGTGTCTTCAATCGAACTGTCAGCAAGGTTGATCATTTCCTTGAAAATGAGGCCAAGGGCACAAAAATCGAGGGTTACCACAGTATTGAGGACTTGTGCAAGAACTTGAAGTCTCCACGACGAATCATGCTGCTTGTCAAAGCCGGTAAGGCTGTGGACGACTTTATTGAAATGATCATTCCTCATCTCGAGAAGGGCGACATCATCATTGTAAGTGGAAATATGGTTATCCGTGCTTGTACCTGCACTGATCAAATAGGATGGAGGAAACTCTCACTACCCAGACTCAAATCGACGAGCTGAGTACCTCGAGAATAAAGGATTCCTTTTCATCGGTTCAGGTGTTTCTGGAGGTGAGGAGGGTGCTCGTTATGGTCCGTCTATGATGCCAGGTGGATCTGACGCTGCCTGGCCACACGTCAAAGATATCTTCCAGTCCATCTGTGCCCAAGCAGACAAAGAGCCATGTTGTGACTGGGTTGGTCAGGCTGGATCTGGTCATTACGTCAAGCAGACGCACAATGGTATCGAGTACGGTGATATGCAAATGATTACTGAAGTTTACTCCATCATGCGAAACGTGGGCATGTCCTGCGACGAGATTGCCGAGGTTTTCACCAAATGGAATACAGGACTTCTCGATTCATTCTTGATTGAGATTACTCGTGACATCCTTAAGTACAAGGATGAGGATGGAACACCACTAGTTGACAAAATCATGGATTCTGCAGGTCAAAAAGGAACTGGTAAATGGACCGCAATTAACGCGCTCGACTTGGGTTTACCAGTAACTTTGATCGGTGAGGCAGTCTTTGCTCGATGTTTGTCAGCTATCAAGGACGAACGTGTACGTGCTAGCAAGGCTCTACCAAAGGTGCCAATCACCAAGAAATTTGAGGGTGACAAGCAACAACTTATCGATGACCTCGAGCAGGCTTTGTATGCTTCCAAGATTATCTCGTATGCACAAGGTTTCATGCTCATGCGAGGTGCCGCTAAGGAGTATGGATGGAAGCTGAACTTTGGTGGTATCGCTTTGATGTGGCGTGGTGGTTGCATTATCCGATCTGTCTTCCTCGGAGATATCACATCTGCGTTCAAGAACCAACCTGAGCTCGAGAACTTGTTATTCGATGACTTTTTCAAGAGCGCTATCGAGAAGGCACAGCCAGGATGGCGACGTGTCATCTCACAAGCCGCACTCATGGGAATTCCAGCCCCGGCTTTGTCGACAGCCCTTTCATTCTATGACGGATACACCACTGAGCAATTGCCAGCCAACTTGTTACAAGCTCAAAGAGATTACTTTGGTGCACACACGTTCCGAGTGCTTCCGCAATACGCTTCCGAAAGTCTCCCAGAAGGCAAAGGTGAGGCAAACCCAAAATTTTCCATAGACGACAGCTGACATCTTAGATATCCACATCAACTGGACTGGTCGTGGTGGAAACGTTTCCGCCTCCACCTACAGTGCTTAAAATCCTTATTATCCCTCACAAACTTTTGACATTGTCCAAAGACTGTTTGAGGGTGTATAGGCATCACAGCGCACAGCTCAGGACTAGAATACTGCAAAGTCACCACATCTGCACTTGGATAGGCTGTCGTAGTTTCTATCATGTCAATGTCATTCCTGCGATATGACCCTGAACAGTTTTGTGTTTGTGTCTCTAATCGCTTCTTCACTTGCGCAGCCACTCGTGATAGTAAAAGCCCGCGGAAGTTCGTACTTACTGCTTAGCCATCATTAAATTTCGTTATACTTGCCACGTCTCATCAGCAGAAACACGTACAGCCACTTCTCGCCACCACAAATACCGTATCGTACCACAAATCTCGCTTGAGTTATCGATCGACAACAGAGCTCGAGTTACGTGATTCATAACAACTCCCAGCAGTCGGGGCATGGGACGTATAAAGACATGTGTCATTGTTGGTGCAGGTCTTTCGGGACTCAGGGCAGCCTCTGTACTACTAAAGAAGAGAGGATTACGAGTGATCATACTTGAGGGGCGTGATAGAATTGGCGGGAGGACACACACATCTACTTCACACTCGTGGAAGACTCCTCTGGATCTTGGTTGTGCTTGGATCCATGGGACCACAAGTAATCCGTTGACACCTATAGCGGAAAGTACGGGCGCTAGCTTCTACGAACTCGAGACATCCGCAATTTGGGATGAGAACTCGTACTTATGTCAGACTCGAGCATCCAAGATTTTCGAGTTTGTCTTTGGTCTTGGAGAGCAGGCTGTAGAGTACTCCAAAAACCACCAGCAGGAGATTGATCCCAATCGCAGCTTTCATGACTTTTGCCTTTGTACGATTGACGCAGAGTCAACTCTCTCTACGAGTGAAAAGGTCCAAGCCAAGAAATTGGCTCACTTCTACACAAATATCTCGGCGGCAGAAGTGACACAACAATCGCTGCGGAACTACTTGTTGGAAGAGGAATTGCCAGGTAATTCACCATTGATAGCGTCGACTTATGCTCCCATCATAGAGCACATTGCCCGTCCAGCAGTCGATGCTGGTTCCATCAGACTGAGCCACAAGGTATACAAAATCGAGCAGAAATCGGGTCAAGTTTGCATATGGTATAGAAACCAGAGTAATGGTCAAGAACACTCGATGTATGCGGATGCGGTCGTCCTCACAGTACCTTTGGGAGTCTTGCAATCACAGACTATCGAGTTTGTGCCAAGACTACCCGACGACATCTCAGGAGCAGTAAATGCCATGGGCATGGGAACAGCCGAGAAGCTATTCATCAAATTCAAGACGGATTTCTGGTCACCACGAGAAGATGAACATCAAGACAGCACTATTGACAATCACAGCGGAAAGGACATGTATGCGTTCTTGCCACAAGAGGACTCTGATCATTTGATTGAGTTTATTTCTTTGGCAAAGTTCCCCGTGAATAAGCAGGCAGTACTATTGTGTTTTTCTGCAGCAAACGTAGCTCATCTAATATCGCAAAAGTGGACTAGTGGTGGGAAGGAAGCAGTCGAGCGGTTCGTGCTGCCGTATATACAGAAATTGCCAAACTATGTCGACAACGATCAGTGCGCCATCGAGGACTTGTTTAGCACTGATTGGTTGCACGACGAGTTCTCCTATGGATCGTACTCCTATTCACCTGTAGGCTCATTTGATACAGCTCGAGATTGCGATACATTAGCTCGTGGCGTTCCTACCATGAATCTATTCTTTGCAGGTGAACATGCCGCGTCTAAGGAGTCTGGCTTTGAGATTGGTGTAAGACCTGTCAAATTACAACGAGAATCGGGCTAATTTTGATAGACTGCTCATGGTGCTTATTCTTCTGGTGAGCACGTTGCTTCACTTGTTGCCACTCACCTGAACTTGCTACCATGAACTTTGAGAATAATTATCTTTTCTTGCAGCATTAGCGCGTGAGCACAGTCTTCTGGTCAAGATTACCGATAGCTCTAGTATGATATAAACGTGGAAGAAGGAAAGACAAGAAACTAGAATTTCAGGTATGTATATAAGTGTGCATAAAGAACAGTGTAAGTATCATAAAGGAATCCAGAGATAGAATATTTTATTCGATTAGCTATAGGCTCAAGAAGTTAACAACGATGTGCTCAGAGATCCATTCCCATAAAGACATAGTCTTCGAGTACGCTTTTGTCCCTGACGATCACGTCAGGACTGATGAGCTGAAAGCCTACCCACTTCAGATCGTTCAGAAGATTTGTCGCATGCGCACGCTCGACGACGAAAGCTAGATGTTGACAATCCAGGCAGTCGATACAAAGGTCGAGCAGAATGACGAGTGCTTCTTTCAGCTCGATACTGGTGTTGCCGGCAAGGAAGACTGTCTTCTCGCCACTGCCAACGGGGCTTTCTACAAGCACACCATGCATCGTGGTTTTACTATCCTCCTTGATGAACAGCTCAGTGACAATTTCGCTCTTGGCAATCATCAGCTTCTCCGTGTACCACGATAGTGTGTCACGACCGCTCTTGGAATCATTCCTCTCACGAATGAATCTAGAGTGTGTCGCGGCTTGCTCGAAAGAGCAAGTCTTTGGACTGATAATTCCGTCACCCCCAGCACTGTGCCGCGCCGTCCGGGCCTTGGTACGTTAGGTTTCTCCTTTGAATCGGCGCACTTTGTTGTACTTACTAGCTTGGTAATAGAATGCAGCACCAGAAGTGGTGTAGCAAGCAATCGAGCTTGTAGATGAGATAAAGTCCTCCTCGAGTGTAGAGTCGGAAGATGTAGATGCGCTAAGGGCATCGTCCTGATTAGACATCAACATTTGATTGTATTGATTGAACAGGGTCATGATAGTTCAGTTTTGTAGATTTCTTCGAGTTCTGAGCGCAAGGTCAGCTATTTTGACTACAAGACCTCTCACTAGATCCACTTACA
This sequence comes from Taphrina confusa, assembly GCA_005281535.1. Lineage (NCBI taxonomy): Eukaryota > Fungi > Ascomycota > Taphrinomycetes > Taphrinales > Taphrinaceae > Taphrina > Taphrina confusa. The sequence goes on along the minus strand of RHGJ01000013.1, from coordinate 262,729 downwards.
TGCACAGAAAAGTGCGATACTTGTGATAGGCTTTGCGCGTGTAGCAAGTACATGTTAGTTGTAGAAAAGCTATGTCAAGTCAGTATCCTGGCCTTGACCGACCACTAGCCAAATCCAGCACACAGAGCTCCAATGAGTAAACCTGGAGCCCTTTGCGCTCAGCACCGGTGAGACTCTCTGCAGCTCCACTAAATCACCATTCTCCACTTCCGCCGTACACATCTGACAACGACAATCTCACAAATAGACACCTTTTTTGGATTAATTCCGGACGTCATCCTTGATAAATCACAAGGTAAAGACCAGTATAACGCCATGGACTTCACTGCAGCCCAATTTATTGCTGCTAGTTGCACAGCGCTATTGCTGTTGGGTGTCTTACTCCTAACATATCCTATTCAATTGATCCTCGTACATACGCTTGTAGAGACGCCGTTTGAAACGACACAAGCTCCAGCAAATTCATCCTATCAGCCTGCGCCACTAAAGGACGAGTTTGATTTGCCAGATGATCTGGAGGGGCCAGACGTCGAGCCTTCTCCTTCGAGATCTACACTTGAGGACGAGCCAAGCGACTTGGCCATCAAAGCGATGCATACTCGCTCGATCTTCACCGCTTGGTCCAATTTGCAATCTGACGGCGTGAGGGGATTGTTCCGTGCGATGCCGGCTCAGATTATATACACTATGTCACACGAACTCTTGTTTCTGATGTTTGGTGGAATGCATCCTGTGATGCAATTATTGAATAGATTGCAGAGTGAAGATCCTGCTACAATCAAATTCACGTTCTCGCCAATACTCATCGTCACCATCATTCTCATCAAGGTTTTGCTCATACCACTCGATCTGGTCGTCATGCGACAAGTTATAGGCCGACCAGATTCAATCACATGGTGGGGCCACCTCAAAACATTGATGTCTACCATCGGCGTGAAGGCAATGATACCTATAATTCTGCCACAAATTCTCAAGTCAGGCATACCATTGTTGCTACAGAATGCCAGTACCTTCCTCCACTTCCTCTATCTTCAAGAAACTGTGGTTGAACCTGGCTGGTATGCCTTCTTCGCTATTCTAGAGCTTGTATGGCAATTGTTCAAGATTGTCTTCATCGTTTCGCCTCTACAAGCGGTCCTCTATCGATCTCAGACATCGGTACTGGCTCATCTACCAAGGTTTGATGCATTCATTGCGTTTCCTACCAGCTACATTTCACCGCTGGCTGAGCTCAAACAGATTGTGGAGGAAGAACAACACATCTCTGGTACATGGTATGGCCGCTATCTCAGGAGTTTTCGAGTCATTGCGACGACTTCAATCTTGATATTTGTGGTAGCAATTGTGTCTGCGATTCCGCTCATTCTTACTGGTGCGATTCGACCTTGGAATTGAGTCCTAGGCACAATACCACAGTTTTCATGCACTCTGACAAACGATTTAATGACGAGCTTTTGTGAGAAATAGAATCAATCACGTTCTGCAAGCAAGTGTTACAGCACGTTTTGTGTGTCACGGCCTTGCCATGATTCGTGTCTCGTGATATTGAATGGTTCGCGAGATGAGATACATCACGAACCAGATGAGATATGCCATTGATGTTACTCTTCCTTCAATCGAGCCATTCCACATTGGTCTTGATGATCCGTTCCAATTCGAGCACGTATTTGTCAGTCTTGTACTTTTGCGAGGAGGGACACGACAAGCTGTCTCGTTAGTAAATGTGAGGTAAATAGGTGCGCCATGGAAGCTTGCAGGGATACATACTATCGCCAGCCCAGGAGGGTATGACACTCGAGACAGCTAATGTCGCCAACAATGTGACGACCGGTCGCGAGTTGACGTTCACTCTTGCTCGTCATGAGGATGTTTGAGCACCTTTCCACGAGCATGGCGCGTCCGAATCGACCGATGAACGTCTTGCTCATGACATTGCTCATGCGCGCTAGATCTAAGCATGTTCAGGAGACGAAGTAGCATCGAAGGTTGTGACCTTACGCACTCCACAAGAGCATAGGATCAAAGGCGATTCGTCTCGATCGAAGCGACTCTCAATAAATTCATCTGTCTGCGAAGGCTGGAATACAAGGGCCTTTGGATGGAAGAGATATTGCAGCATGCACCTCAATTGGGGAGACAAGTGACAACGTCGTCGTGATGTTACAATCTTCACATTCAAGCAAGGGATTGATTGGCTTTAGCTTGTGTCACAATTGAGGTAAAAAAAAACCATTCTCGCAATTGTATGTCAATTGTAATCATCGTACGCGTAATGCTATGTTCATCGAGCGTGGCAGAAGAGTAGGAGAGACAAGTGGAGAGGGGAGGAGGGACATAATGGATGGAATTGGACGAGAATCCCATGTAATCGTGTGGCGCCACCAACTCGCTCTTTTATCTTATCTCACCCTTCTCTCAACCAATCAGAGTCCCCGAAATTCCTTGTCAACTCAGTAAATCGTTCAGCTGTCTGAAGCTTCACTCTCTTCCACTCTAATCATGCATTGATCATCGCGACACCGTTTGTGCTTTACATGCTGCTTGGAGACACTGCTTCAAGTCAGTCCGGTCAGTGACTCGATGAAAGGACCTGCTCAAGACGATATTCCCCTATACCAATACCGCGATCATCTCCATGAAATCGGCATTGCCGAGGGTCCGGGCGCCAACCACTCTGCTTTTTTTCGTCCTTTCCAGCGATCGGCACTCGAACGACAGAACTCTCCAAGGTCTGTCAGCAATACTTGATAGATCACATCAATCCTCGAGAAAATGCCCGGTTGTGTCACCAGCCTTCTAGACCGAGACAAATATGATCAGTTCAATATTTAAATGGGCATTCGTACTGCTCTATGCCTTGAACTACAAAGGAACGCTCTTTGTTTGGCATGCTAGATTTGTATGGCTTTGCTTGAAACATACAGTCTCGTATAAGCTTCTCCAGAGCAATGCTCAGAAATTGGCCAGAAAGAACATCTGGCAAGCTCGAAAATTCCATGGCAGAGCTTCTATGGGAGATCTTGACTTTAATCTGCACAAGAGCAATAGTACATAGTATGACTGCAGATCCTTTTGCCGTGGTTCAGAGCTCATTCGTATAGTTTCAGTGATGCAGACATGGCTCGTACCGACTTTTGCTTGCAGCATTTTCCAGAGACTTTGGTTGGCAACTTTAGTCAACATTTTGCACTAGGAGCAATCGCGGCGACTTTCAAGAAGGAAATTGCTCCATATGAAGCGTTCGCTATCGAGACCAGAGTACGTCACACTCTGAGTAAGGAGATGTCCCATACACTGACACGTCAGCTTTTTGCCTGGACAGACAAGTGGATCTTTCTGCAGAGTCGATTTGTAGGCGCCAAGGGAGATGCCCGAGCACAATCCCTTGCACAGTATGTCCTCAAAGCCGGGCGCAGAACCATCAAGCCGGAAACAAGTATGATACCCGCCAATAGGGCATGGTAGGACACGTTGCTTATGTCTCTAGTCTTACAACAATGTGGCTACGAACTGACAGAGGCAATAATGGACCAGAACAAAGCCAATAATGCGCTAGCAAGCTCTTTACTCAAGCTACAGACTGATTTGGGCGAGGCCTGGGAATGATGCGGCATTTAGGTAAATGCTCCTAATGCCACTGTGTAAAATTGCCATGCATATCCTGTCAGAACGAGCTCTATTGTGTCACGGGGTCGGCAGCTCAGGAGCTGTGCCTACTACAGAGTTCGGATTCGTCCTCTTCCAGCTGCGCTACAAACTGAATTGATGAACATAATCATAGACATAGACATAGACATAAGCATTGGATGAGTAGAAATCAATATTCAAAGGAGAACACACACATATCACTTGCCATTGTGATTAGATTGATAGTCTTTAGCACAGATGCCAGGCACAAGCTGACAAGCGTGTTCTTGTCTCAGAAATATTTCCAAATATTGTTTTTTCCCAAATGTTTCGTCTCCAGCAGCTGTCTACATCTACGTAGCCTCGAAGCTGCTTGCAAGAACCACGGTCTGACTACTGGGTCAGTGGCTTAAAAGACCTGTGAGACTTATGCACCAATGAAAATGGTGACGAGGATCACAGCATCGACGTGGCTCAAGATAGCAGTGTGGCTTAGCTCACAGAAAGCTCGAGCAATCTCAAATGTTGCGAGTCAGCTGTACGAGCTCGAGGACGAATCAACTGCATCGATATAGGTACTCAATTCACCAATCTGCCAGGAATTCTTCATGGCGCAGTCGAGACTCGGTCGTGATAGCACAAGATGGGCCACCTTGGAATGCATCCTGTGAGTCACGAAGCGCTGTTCTCGAGAACGAGTTAGAACTACCTAGCTAGATTGCTTCCATGTATATATATACGAGCGACTACATAGTCAGACACGCTCGGGATCATTGCAGTGAGAATCTCAAATACTTGGGTGAAGACTATCACTTCTGACGCAGAAGACGTGGTTTCACCACGTTCTCGAGTTTTGATACCATAGCACGAACTCCATGAACTACTCGTAGGAAAGCTGCAACCAGTACGAGGCAGCCATCGATTGATGTGCCACATGGTGCAATCTTGTTGACAGGCTAATCAAGTACATACCGTACCGTTCGTAGCTCGGATTGTGCTCCGTTGCCCCAATATCCACCGTGACGCGAATCTCTTGCTTTGCAAATGCGATGCGCCCTTGATGACTTCGTCAAGAAGATCTATACCTCGAACATGTCAAATATCATGGCATTCTACTACATAGCAATTGCGCCAACTGCTCGACGTTACTCATATTCACCCTGCTTACTTAGCAGATAAGTCAAGGCGTGCAGCTGTCGTAGAGATGATTGTAATTGTAATGAATTTGTGCTGATGAAGTGCCTGCCAGGCGATGGCTGCAAGCGACATCGGAGCAAGCTTACCGGTGTCGTGGCCAATTGCAGAGGGTAGTTGACACTTTCGAATCTTGGCTTCTAATCGAGACGGCGCTGACTTCTGGGTGGAAACCCGAGCTTCCCGCGTTAGGGTTGTTGTTCAGATCTCCTCATTGGCATTGCTGCTAACCATACGAAATATTCAAAGGACTAACTGGCATGCTTGAGCTGCACTCAGCGCATGACGCCTAAGCACACAGTCAAGCTACAGCAATACATTCCGTGAAACGTAAAGGTCCCTTAGTAGACTTGTCGCCTGGGCTTGTAGGTTCTCATGCCTGCGGAAGTCGCAGCTGTGAGAGATGAGATGCCTTTATTCGAGGATTATCTGAATTCTGCCTTCCCATGCGACGACTTATTCTTCAATGAGAAAGAAGATCTGGCACACGAATCACCTCTTTTAAGGACTTATTCGGAAGATCGAGGCGTGCCATCATCCCCGGGATCCAGTCACTCGAGTAACAGTAAAGATGATTCCACAAATGAGGCCGACTCGGATGTCTCATTAGCGATTCGCCGAAACAACGAGACGACCACACAAGCGCCGTTGCAGAAGGCGATGGCGAGCCGGACAGTCCCTTCACATACGGCGTCGCAGGCACAACGAACTTCACAAGACGATAATGACACACCGAGAGCGAAGTCGACCACGCCTCAAGAGGTCAAGTCCAACAATTCGGCGGGAGTATCCAGCTATCAACTGAACCTCCATGGAATACCTTCCAAATCCAGAGTAGAGACGCAAATACGACTTGGCCTCCAGGTTGTAAGAATCAAGCACGAGGGATCTGATTCTTGCGAGACTGAAATTGGAGATCGTTTTCAGTGGTTAAAGCTCCCGTCATGGGCCATGGCAAAGGAGAAGCTCAAATTACAAAACCGTCGTGATGCACCTCCGACCATAGATCCGACGCGCATAATATTTCTCGATGCTCGCGTCGTGAAGAGCACTGACCCATTGGAAGATGTCGTGATTTGCGCTGGTTGTGTTACACGAGAACGAAAGCGGGCTCAGCGCAAGAAAGATCTACCAAAGCGTAGCGGCAATGCACTCTTCCCCGGCGAAGCTACACCAAAGTCTGACACATCAGAGTTGTTGCCTTTACCAGACGAGAACAAAAAAATTCTAGTCTTCAATTGTCCCGAATTACTCGAGGTGACGAATGGTGAGGTGACGATCCCAACGAGAGTGACCTGTTATTGCAGACATCACAAGGAGAAGGATGGCTTTCGTATAATCATCACACTGCGAGATGCTCTGAACAATATACTTGCTTCCACATCTTCGGAATTGGTCCTTATCACTGATGATCACAAGACCACGGGCAAGGTACAGAAAAGTAAGGATCAAATTACCAGCTCGGTAAAGGGACAGCCATATGTGGCACCTACACAAGATTCGGCTATTTCACTTCCTGGCAAGGCTACACAAATTCCCCAGGTCCAATATCTCGGACGAAAAGCACAACCCATGCATCAGCCAATTTCGCGTCGTTCCTCCATATCTTCTGTTGCGACTAGTTCGCGCAAGAGAAAGGCCGAGGTGTATAATAATGGTTCCAGTCAGCCAAATACTACGACAGCGAAAATGCAAAAAGTACCTGGCAACCTCTCCATGACAAATCTGGACACCAATACACTCCTCGACCGAGAGCCCACATCATTTCCACCATCGCGTACTACATCTCAGCTTGCATCGCCTGTGCAATCAGCGCAACACTTCAAAAGATCACCATCTCACGACTCGTTATTGCACTTCATGCGACATTCTCCAAGCGCTTCATATCACATTCATGAGGTCAATGTCCCTACCTCCAGTCTCGCAAATAGTACCGCTTCACCACAAAACTCGTTCTTTGATACATCAATGGATGAAGTCATGCACGATCGAAGTGCTACCATGAGTCCACGCACCCGAACATGGGATTATATTATGGAAACCTCCACACCGCCGCGAACTAGTGTGCCTGACAATTCGAATTCATTGATCATGCCACCGACCAATGTGCGGCCGCAATCCATGGACGTGCCTGTAATCAGTAGAATGATACCATCAGAGGGTCCCCTTCAAGGTGGTATTGAGGTCACAATTTTGGGCAATGGTTTCTATCCTGGCATGACTGCCATGTTTGGCGAGGTCGCTGCAATTCCTACACATTGTTGGTCTTCGACGACACTGGTCTGCGTGTTGCCACCAGCTACAAATGCCGGGCCTGTGCCAGCTACGTTTAAGGAGCACCCACTCAGTATTGGGGTGAAAATGTTCACCTACATCGACGAGACTGATCGGGCTTTATACGAGTTGGCTCTGCAAGTTATCGGACTGAAAACCACCGGCAAGCTCGAGACTGCTCGAGACGTCGCTATGCGGATCTGTTCCAGTAAATTACCATCCGAGAGCGTAGACTGTAATCTTGGGACAATGCCTATGGCACAGTTGAAGCTCGCTTTGGGCGTATCGGACGACAGTCCAGGCGCGCAGCAGTTGATTCAGGGTTGTTTGACTTATCTCGATAGTGTTGAGAATGAGAGACCTGTTCGGCTCTCGCTGCGATCTAGGTCAGGACATACGATGCTGCACCTTGCCACGATCAAGGGATATTCGAGCCTTGTACAGAATCTGCTGAAGCGCGGCGCGAGCGTCAATATTCGCGATCGCTCGAGCTTTACGCCTCTACACACCGCTGCACTTTACGGCGATTTCGACATCTGTCAAATGTTACAAAGTCAGGGCTCTGCCAATCTGGCCCTCTGCACAAACGACGGCCGAACATCGTACGATATTGCCACTGCCCATGACAATGACGACTTGTTGGAATTGCTCGATCCTTGGGTTCTGACAAAGCCGATCTGCACTTCTACGAATCAGCTCAGTACCCGTAGTGATTCTGTCTCATCATATTCGCTGGATCAACAAAGTGATGGTGGAACAATTTCTCGATGCTCCTCGGCTTCCTTTGTTGCAGAAGTTTCTATGCAGCTAGCAGGAGGGACACGTCAACGTTCGATGGAATCTCGCGATAGTGGTACACGTACTCAGCCCGCCAGCCGTGCTCAGTCACCAGTGTCCACTACTAAGAGGCGGAGTTCTGATTTGAGCTCGATCCGTCGGAGCACAAGCTTGAGTAATTTGGCATTGATGTCCCTAGATGCGAACAGTTTCACCGAGCAGATATCCACAAAGAAAACACTACCGGCGGAGAGAAATGGCGATGTAGACGTACATGATGTCCAGAACGTGGTCAACAACCTGATCCATCTGCAACAGACCTGGATGGATTTCCTGGCAGAAACTTCTCCTATGTGGCTGCAGAAAACGCTGGCCAACGCAAATGCCTCTTTGCCCGAGGTATTGAAGACCACTCCGAATCTGGCACAACATATGCCCTTCGCAGGATCTCCCATATCAGCATTCCAGGCTATGCTACCACAAATGCCACATTTACGTCCGCTTCAACGAGCCGGGCCTGTAACTGGCGAAGCAAAAGCCACGAATATAGCAGACTCCGGATGGCTGCAGACTCTGGTATCCTCCCTGGGCGCGCCCCCGTCGTATGCAGAAGCTACTTCTGTCCTACATGGCTCGATGGACACTTCCTCAGACGCGGATCAGAGTGGTTCAGGCACATCGGGACCACGCCCCATGGATGCGACAGACGGCAACGTTTCTGATGTGCCTGTGTCATCTTCGGGCCATGCGAATCGCCAAGGATGGTTTGGCAAATCGATCGCAATGTCCTTCCGCAGCCAAGGTCGTGTAGCGGACATGACGCCTGAGCAACAAAGGGCACAAGTAAAACGATTCCAGAAATCTGCGGATCGCATGATGTTCTTCTTCTGGTTGCCCTGCTTGCTGTTTTTTATCATGATTTCGATTGGCAAGGCTTTTTTTGATAAACTTTTGGGTTTAGTCTACTAGAAATGGAGTATAACATAAATTATAATATGTCGATATAGATATTGAAACACTCTTTCACAGGATTCCTTTTATATATCTATCACACATTTGAGCTTGTAAATCAGTTCCAGTGCATGACGAAATGGATGATAAGATCCAGATCACTATGCATGTAGGTACGGTCCTAGCAGGTAACCGCTGTAACAACATGGGACAAGATTCGGAATTCCTCGGCTGTGGCCGTACCGTAGGCATAGAAATCGATGTGTCAAGACGATACACGTGCGCTTAAGGTCTACCGCAGTACAATGTTCCCAATTTTGCAAATCTCGTCTCAAATTTAATATTCCGCTTCGTGATAGATACTACTTCCGACCAAGTCTTCTACGACCTTGCTGAAGTAACCACTCAAGATGATGAAGAGAGCCGTAGTTGCGTCAAGGGCTGCCCTCAGGGTAGCTCGACGAAACAATGCCTTGCTTGCCACTCCAAGGATGGCTTCGGCACAAGCTGTGCAGCCTGTCAGTGCTCGACGAACAATGGCAACTGAAGCCAAAGCCGGTTCAGTTGGAAAAGTATGTATACATAGCAGTGCACTTCATACTTTTGTCTGCCAGGTCAATTACGAATCTCGACTGACTCGAACAGGTTCGTACAGTGATTGGAGCCGTTGTTGAGTATGTCGAATGTATTACGTGGCAAGTCGATCTTTAGCTAACCACTTTACCAGTGTCAAATTCGATGGTGACAACCTTCCCCCAATTCTCAATGCACTCGAAGTTCAGGATTTCCAGGGAGGTCGATTGGTTCTCGAAGTTGCTCAACATCTTGGAGAGAACACCGTGCGAACTATTGCCATGGACGGTACTGAGGGTCTCGTTCGAGGTGCTTCTGTAGTTGACACAGGATCTCCAATTACTGTCCCGGTTGGTCCTGCAACCCTTGGACGAATTCTCAATGTTATTGGGGAACCAGTAGATGAGCGAGGACCAGTCAAGACTGATAAGCGAATGCCGATTCACGCGGATCCACCCGAATTCGTTGAGCAGTCGACCGTTCCACAAGTTCTCGAAACTGGCATCAAGGTCGTGGATCTGCTTGCACCATATGCTCGTGGAGGTAAGATTGGTCTTTTCGGGGGTGCCGGTGTCGGTAAGACCGTATTCATTCAAGAGCTTATCAACAACATCGCCAAGGCTCACGGTGGTTACTCCATCTTCTGTGGAGTTGGAGAGCGAACCCGAGAAGGTAACGATTTGTACCACGAGATGCAGGCTACAGGAGTCATCAAACTTGACGGAGACTCTAAGTGTGCCCTTGTCTTCGGACAGATGAACGAGCCACCAGGAGCACGAGCCCGTGTCGCCCTTACTGGTCTCACTATTGCTGAGTACTTCCGAGATGAGGAAGGTCAGGATGTGCTGCTCTTTATCGACAATATTTTCCGTTTCACACAGGCTGGTTCCGAAGTATCTGCTCTGTTGGGACGAATTCCATCAGCTGTCGGATACCAGGCCACTCTTTCGACGGATCTTGGAGCTTTACAGGAACGAATTACCACCACGAAAAAGGGATCAATCACATCAGTACAGGCTGTTTACGTGCCTGCTGACGATCTGACTGATCCAGCACCAGCTACGACTTTCGCTCATTTGGATGCCACTACTGTGTTGTCCCGAGGTATCGCTGAAATTGGTATTTACCCTGCTGTCGACCCGCTGGACTCCAAGTCTAGAATTCTGGACGTCCGAGTCATTGGCGAGGAACACTACAAGGTCGCACTCAATGTACAACAGACTTTGCAGTCATACAAGTCGCTGCAAGATATTATTGCCATTCTTGGTATGGATGAGCTCTCTGAGCAGGACAAGCTTACGGTTGAGCGAGCACGAAAGATTCAGCGTTTCCTTTCTCAGCCATTTGCCGTTGCCGAAGTTTTCACCTCAATCCCTGGAGTTCTGGTTTCGCTCAAGGACACCGTTGCATCGTTCAAATCTATCCTTGACGGAGAGTGCGACGATATGCCCGAAGCTGCGTAAGACTTATCGGCACCGACATCGATATGATTGCTGACCATTGACAGATTTTACATGACTGGAAGTATAGCACAGGCACGAGCTAAGGCTGAACAGATCGCGAAGGACTCTAAGTAGAAAACAAATGTTCTAATCGGAGTAAGATTTGATCCAGATCCTATACTATTCTATAAAAAGAAATGAAGCATGCTATCTCGAATGGTTGTGTAATTTTGCTTATGGAGTTCCTCTTGAATCCTCGCTTTGCTTTGTGTACAATATGAGTACGTTGATGGTACGAGTAGCCACCCTGAATGTGCCTTAGAACCTAGCACCGGTGCTTCGACGCGTCAGAATCCACTAAGTCTTGCAATCGCACTATCTTTTGTTCATCGAAAAGGCTTGTAATGAACATATCTACTTCACCCAACACCTTGCTCGAGAACAAGAAATGAGCGAATACAGATCTTCTTATAAGGATACTAATCATATAGCCTGCACGGCGGAGTAAACCTCAAATCGCCTTTGCGTGTTCACTGGTATACCAAGCCGCATCTCGGCCATACTTGTCGGGTCACAATCTGCATAGACCTATCTTGCTCAATATATCATGACTTCTTTTTGATTCTCGACTTACAATTTCTTCATTGATACCAGCCTTGGCGATAACCTCACCATTTGGATTCACTATTGTTGAGTTGCCCCAAGCATGGTATGTCGCCGACATGTCTCTTGCGGGAGAGCAAAGAGCAACATAAAATTGATTATCGATTGCTCTCGCACGTCCGAGCAATTCCCCTGCGAGATTGTCAGAGTAGGTCGTCAATATCAGACGCGATTATTACAATGGAGTGGACCCGTGGTCAGATTGAAAGCACCCGGATATATCATGGCGCAACAACCATTCCTCGCAGCAATCATGGCCATTTCCGGGAATCTTATATCGTAGCATATTGCGACTCCAAGCTTTCCGTATGGGGTCTTGATCTCGGTCAGACTATTGCCTGCACTAAGACATTCAGATTCTTGAAACTTGATCTTTCCGGGCACATCGATGTCAAACAAGTGGACCTTGCGATGAACGCCGATAAGTGAACCTTCATTATCGAATGAAAGGGAAGTATTGTACAGTGAGCCATCTTTCTCTTCGGGAATACTGCCACCAATCAGATATATGTTGTTTTCCTTTGCCATCTTTGACAGTGCCTGGAAGCTTTCACCGGGAGGGTCGATGGTCTCGGAATATTCCTTGAAATACTGCGTCCCATAAGGAGAGTTGAAGCACTCCGGAAGGACGACCACCTGAGCCCGTTCGCGTGCAGCTTCCCTGACCTTGGCTGCCGCATTGCGAAGATTCGTAGTCTTGTTTGACCCTGTGCCCAATTGTATCAGCCCTAGGCGGAATGCCTTGAAGGTGCTCGGCGCCAAAGACATTCTTCAAACTGTGACTTGTCTCGAATATTAGAGGAGAAACTATCGGGCTGCTGTGAAGATCGACCTATAGAGTTTCTGGAAATCGTTTCCAGAATTGTATAGTGTGATTTTATTGGATGTGGGCGGAGTGTATCGTTCATCGATTGTCCAAGATGGAAACCCGGCCCCACGATCGTGCGCATTCTGCGGCGAATACATGCGAGCAGAATCGAATCGAATCGCGTCTTTGTAAATTTACAATTAGTTCGACGCGACCTACACAGAACAGCAAGAACGACATCGAATTCGTCTTCAAGCTTTCATACGATCTCAAACTACAGCTCATATCAGCCAGCAACACATCGATTAATCTTGTGCCAGTCCTTGTCAAATGGATGCTATCAATATACTCGTTGCACAGGCAAACAAGTTCTACGCTCTTGGCAACTACGAAGATGCGGTCGAAAATTATGCTCACGCAGTGGAAGATCTGGCCAATCTGAATGGGCCGGAGAATGTTGCCAATGCTGATGTCATGCTCCTGTATGGAAAAGCTTTGGTCAAGCTCGCATTACAGAAATCGGAAGTTCTAGGAAATCAAGCGCCCGCAGAACAAACATCTGCAGTGAAGGCCGAGAACCAAGCCGGTGCTCAGTACTCCTTTCAAGGAGACGATGCAGACTACGAGGACGCCTCTTCTGCCTCCGAGGCAGATCAGGACAAGACTGAAAATATCTCTTCCGAAGATGACTTTCAAAATGCTTGGGAAGTTCTGGACCTGGCAAGAGTTCTATACTCGAATCGTCTGAAATCCATTGAGGAAGCTACGGAACAAAAGGCTGCGAAGACTCGACTCGCGGAGACTTATGATCTGCTTGGAGAAGTCTCTCTTGAGAATGGTTTGGCACCAAGCTTTTCAAGGAAAGCTTTACTGATATGGGGCAGAGAACTTCGATCAAGCTGTTTCCGATCTCAAGGTCGCACTTGACTTTAAAATAGAACTCTACGACGAGGCATCGAGTCAAATCAGTGGGGCACACTACATGTTGGCGCTGGCGCTTGAATACTGTACATCTGAGTCATCTCGGACGGAGGCTGTCGTTCACCTCGAGCGAGCAATAAGTAGTTTCGAAGCCCGATTGAAACTTCTGAAGGACGATGATGCCAACCGGAAAGACGAACAGGAGATGTTAGCAGAGCTGCAGCTGAAATTGTCAGAGCTGCAAAATCCTCAAAAGACTGACATCTTGCAAGACGTCAAAAACATTTTCAGTGGCGAAGGTGCTGCTCTGAAGCAATCCGTCGTTGATGCTATGCAAGCTTCTAATGACTTGACTACACTCGTGCGCAAAAAGAGTAAAAGACCTGCAGATACACTGGCTGAGGCAGACTCGGACCACGAGAAGAAGGTGAAGCATGAGCATGCGGCATCTGCGTGAAATAATGTTCTGTATGCCCGTTACGAATATCAAGAAGACAGTTCGCGAGGCTTTGCTTTTATCTTGGCGCTTCATGGCTGCGATGTATGTGGTACCGACAACGCAATCTGAAATGAGTATACTTGTGCACGATGAAAGATGGATAAGACTTCGTCCTTCATAACCGAAGCGATTTCAACAGGTATCTTTTGATATTAGACGCAGCCAAAGAAGCAATATCATGGTGAAGAAACTGGCAAGCCCGACCGGTACTACACAGAAGACTGCAATTTCCAAGAAGTTCACCCTGCGCCCATCTGGATCGTGATTCCGTAGAGTGATGTTGGACGTGAGCCAGTCCTGAACACAATATGCACCAGTCAGAACTACAGCGATAAGTATCCAGGCTGGCAAGACGAGGTCTGAACGCCCGATTGTGAATGAAAGAATGACGGTGGTGATGTAGTAATTGAAGGCATTCAATGTAAGTAGTCGAACTATCGTTGCTTTTGGCCCGTAATTGAATAGCCATCGAAGCATCAGCCCATCTGTGAAAGCGAATGAGAGATATGAAGAGATAAGACACCATATTGTGGATGCCATTTTGAGCCAAAATCTTGTGTAGCTACGTCGAGGCTCGAGCCAAAAGTTCCCAGCATCGATCACCATAAACCAGAGCCACGACAACGCTGCTATTGTCGACAATGCCCGAGCCGCATACAATGGTATGCAGAACTTGATGTCAATGCCGAGGTTCTTGCATAGTTGAAAGACATTGGTGCCAAGCTAAGAGATGTTTGTGCACGTCGAGACAAATTGAGCGATGCAACTTACGATACTTGTGAAACGCGCCAGAGCTAATTATCCTCGAAAGGATTCGCTCGATTGAACAGATTGTTCAGGAATGACAAGCCCTGGTTGTCTACACTGCGTGTACGAATTGGGAATCTCACAATATCATCAATCTTCTCAAACAATCCTCATAGTATAAGTGCTGCAAGTCAATTGCGTCACTCCGAGCTGCGAGAGTGTAATTAGTGAAATACTATATGGCAAGACACAGCATGGACGTAGCACAAACCAAGAATCCAGATTTTGCAGTAGCAGCAGTACTAATATCTAGTATGCTGTGCTGCAAGATAATGATCTTTGGGACAGGTGGCTCAAGTTTAATTACCTATATTTGTACCGGTACCGGTATGTCTACGGTACCGTAGGTTTAGTTAGGCAGAAAGTCATCTTGCGAGACACGTGATCCTCACGATGAACCCCCAAAATTTAGCATAGTAATACGCACCGATCACATGCATGTGGCAATTGTGCCAACATCGAGAATAAGGACACGTTGGAAGGGATCATGATCAGTGCACAACAAGATAATTCCTGTTTTGCAGACATGTTGCAGCTGAGATCCAGTATGGAATTTCCTCGTGCTCCCACACTATACTTCACTTGGTATAGTGTCAATAGTGCTGTGCAAGGACTGTCAAATGGCCCTCCTCATTCAATCACCATACATAGAGCTATAGAAGCAAATTTGAGTTGAAAATGCTCTGCTACAACAAAACGAAAAGTCTGAACTTGGAGGCAGCATGTCATACTGAGGCATAAAGGTGAAGAATCATCGACGACTAAATAATATATCTACTAGCTGTTGAGCAATTGTGTCCTTCGTGGCCGGAGTAATTGTAGCTAAATACAGCATTTAAAAATAGTGTGCAGGATGCTGCTTGCTCATTCCCATTTCATACACAAGGGATTGTTGCTAAGCTCAAAGTTGTGCGCAAGATCGACTACGCCGTAGTATGGCTTGTCAATACTTTGCCCATATCACTCTCTCTCTGGTCTGGTTGTAGACTTTGTAGTGCTTTTAGCGTCTCGTACACGTTCTTGCGCTGCTATCATATCCTGCCATTGGTTCTCGCCAGCATAGGTCTCTTTGTGTGCATGGTGAACTTTCAGCTGCTTGGATGGATCTATTGGATCCTGCATGATAATGTCTTCTCCGTCAGTATCGGTAGACTCCTGAGCTGCAATTCCAGCTGAGAGTAGAACAATAGCCAGAGTTATTCCTTGTGCATACATTCTAGCTTGAACTAATTTTTGACTGGTCGAAAGGTACTTGTTACGATTGACCACGACCAAGGAACCGATCATGCCAGTGAGCCATGTTCCACCAATGACATGCCATCGATATTCATTGAAAGTTCGCATGGCCTTCTGGGTCGGGGATAGTAAAGCTTTTTGGGAACTGCTGACCACCGTATCCTCGTACTTGGACCACAGTGTCTGTTCATAATTTCTCGAGTATCGATCAGCACCTATGATCAAGCTGAATGTGGCAGATCCAGTGACTAGAAAAGCCTGAAAGGGTATCGTGAGTGCTCGAAAACCAGCTGAATACTTTCGAGCAAGAAATAATCCGCCAGATCCAAGTGCTAGCCCAGCTAAGCCATACTTGGTACCACCTTCAAGTACTTTCGAGTAGTGCTGAGCTTCTTCCTGCTCTGACAGAATCTTCATATCCAAGTAATACTGATCGCGGAGATGACTCTAAGTTTGGATTACTTATGAATGCAAATACGTGGATGAGCTGTTTTGAAGGGGATACAAGTCGCTTGGCAGATGCCAATCGGGAGAACATATTGTACCGTAATGCATGGCTCAGGTGCGGAAACGGCGGAAGTGCCCGTACGAGCACTGATCAGGCAGCTGGAAATTCGCCCCACATACGGTGCTTGGCAGGCAAGGAAACTTCCAAGCTTCTCGTACACGGAATTGGAGTGTCAATGCCCAGCATGTGCAGGGCTGAACATCCACACGAATGTAAGGTCCCAAGGTTGTTCTGACTTTGACCATTGCTACACGAGCGTCTCTTCCGGCCCAGTGAACATAGTGGTCTCCACTTTGAGCACTCTCGGTCAAGCTTAGACATTTGGAAACACTACTAATCATCGCAACAACGGCAAGATAGTGGTTATTATAATACTGGAATCTTCTTCATTCTTAGCGGTCTGATTGCTCGAGAGCTCGACTAGTAGTCTGTAAAATATGTTCCCATTATAACATCTCGCTTGAGCCTAGAAAGTCTCCCGAGAAGTGCCCAGTCAGAATTGACTTGACAAAGTCTAATCGTGCGAAAACATTGGAAATAGAGTACATCAAGCTCCTCAAGTCTCACGCAGGACAGCGACCACGGTCTTGTTCTCCAGTTTTTACTGCATTGTAGAGTCCGTAGTCTTGTTTCGAAGGTCGTAGGATGCAGTCCAGATTATCAGCGACAAGATTTCACAGCTGAGAACGGGAGGCATCAGTTGGAATCTTCTTGCGTTCCCCCATGCAAGTTTATCTATCGGCACAGGCTTGATTATAGGGGGTTGGAGACTCACGAATCTCCCACCATATGACTATGATTGTCAATACAAACACAACTTTTTTACAGTGCACAAAATCATCGAAATCGCGCAAAGTAATCCTGTGAGATGAAAGTTTTAGCAACAGTCCAAGACCTTTTCGGTGTATGGAGCACTGTCGAGCGAGACATTGTCAATCGAGCTCGACAGCAAGACTTCTCATGGCGAACCACTACTGGATCTCGTGGGTTTTGTGCATCTCTAGAGCTGGAATTCCGGCCATACCAAATTGGGACGCCAAGGATATTGACCGGCGCTGAAGGCCTCGACCGACCATCTGTCAATATCTTTGTTGTTCAATGCGACTCCGTGGTGACTTACAAAGATCACGTTCGGGACTTGATAACAAAGTGGCAGAGCACATTTTTACCAAGACAGCCACCCGAGCAATTCATTATCTTACACGTCTTCTCGACTGACTCGGAGTATAAAGCTCCCGGGATCGCTAAGTTAACAAAACCACAAATCCTGGGCGCAAAGACTTCTGTTCTGGACAAGATGAACAGTGACTTTAGTACTCCGAATGCAGGAGTCAATTGTTTTCAATTGCGCTCGGGTGATGACAAAGTAGACATGAGTATTGCACTGACGGAACTTGTCATGGGATTGGCAGAAGCTCAAAGTCGAAGTCTTGACGCAAAGGTTATGACCGCCGTGTCAGAGCTCGAGAACTTGCGATCTGGCGATGTCAGTGCTGGTAGGCACTTCGAGGAGATCTGGTGCATTACACACAGGTTGACGTCCCTGTATGTTGATTTGAGTCTGCTCGACGAAGCCTTATCCTTATATCGGAGTCTCTTGATGACGCTCGACGGTGCAGCGGAAGCTCTGGAAGCAAAATACTTCATTTCTACTCCTGAGGATGAACTACACGCTCTGTCCTCGGCTACAGCATCAATCGTTCAAAATCTGGAAGGAAACTGTGAAAACCTGCTTCAAGGGACATTCTCGCAAATCTCCTTTCGATTGTTTATCTTCGCGAGAATAGCTAACCTACTCATTCAGATGGAAGCGTATGCTGCGCTGCTTAGATCTGGACTTGAAATTGTGTTCACAATCGGACGACTTCTACAGCGAAGCACTTCAATGTATCATATCAAAGCCGTGACAACTTCAATCATAGAATGGGTCATCGGATTTGTGCCTAACAACTCTTACTCTAAGGAGATTTCAGCGGCCAGAGGAGATCTGCGTAATTACTATATGTCGTTCGCAAGACTGACAGAATGCGCGGTACCCAGTCTTGAGAATAAGTCGTCGCTATGCAGCGATACTGCCACAGCCCAACACGAGCATGGGCTCTTATGTGAGGACGATTTTAAAAACCTCTTAAAGGATTATCAGCTGGCAGAACGTGACAACGCCGCATTTCTTCTGGAAATCGATCGTGCTCTGCTTGCGCCTACAACTCTGTCGTCCCTGAGGCCAGATAAATTGTACGACATGGCAGAAGGATTGCTGAGTATCAAATCTTGGTCAACAGTATATAGAGATCGTGTCAGCCTCTTATTACGCTGTCTACTCAGTGTCAGCAATGAGCCACGAACAGCTGAACTCCTTTCACACCTCCTATCGAACCACAATCGAACCTCGAGCAATGGTTCGATAAACGATGTCGATCCATTAAGGGATATTATTCCCTTAGTTTTGCATGCTCTGGAGTTGCCCTTGGTAATCATCGGCACGGTTTACGTGAGCTGTGAGCAAGTGGCGTGCGAGATTCCAGCTGGTTTCGTGATTAATGTCGTCTTCGACAGTATCCTGTCATACAATATTTCCGCTAATTCCATAGCCATGACTTTGCTTAGTGATATCGGGTACTCGCAAGAGCTGTCCTGCGAGAACTTGATCATCAAGCCTGGAAAGAACAAGTTACGACTTCGGACGGTGGTACGACATTGTTCTAACAGTCTTCCGGGTTGCTGACCTTATACAGACGAGCTGCTCCGGAGTCTACAAGCCTATTGCGTTTGTGTTGGGATGCGGTCAAATTCGGTTCCAACAAACGGAGTTCTCGACTACACAGCGTATTGAGGTGCGCCAAAACTTGTTGTTCACACCAATAGTTTGTCATCTACCCATGTTGTCGCGATCCTTCCTGCCTCGAGTTCTTGAGATCAGCTTAGGTACGGAACTTGTCGCGCTTTTCGAATGCGTGCTATTCATCTCGTCACAGCATCAAGAAATTAGTCTTGGGCTGCAGGCTACCTACAGTGAGTCATGTGAGCAGAGTTCGGCAGCACTCGATATGGTTGACGGTCACTTCAATCTGGGTGATATCCCGAAAGCTGCAATGAATCAGATACGGTTGCCATATACTGTATCTAGTGACATGAATGCACAGTCTTTTGAGGTGGAAGTTGTGCTGCATTTTCGTGTAGACCAAACTCGCTATGCGATTTGCGAGCGATTTGCGTGCGAGATGTGCTTACCGTTTTCTCTCGAAGTCCAGGAAATTTTCAGTGCTGACAGGTAACCTACGTGTAAAATTTTTCTGTAAACTCGTTGACGCTTGCAGAGTATTCTCAAAGTACACGATTACGTGCGCTACATCTGTCTGTCTCGACATTCGAGAAGTCGGGTTATTTCGAGGCTGCACAATTGCTCAATGCTTCGATCCTTATAGTAGACAGGTAAGGACATGTCATACACACGAGATATACTGATGAATGAAGCTACTGATCAACGGATCATCAATGTCAATGCTTATGGAGACGCCTGTGACTGACTATCACAGGCAGGAAACGTTCACTTTGCATGTTGTCTATCGTGCAATAAATCACGGTTCGTTATAGGCTGCTGTCAGGTAGTCACTTCTAACACTGACTGTAGAGATTCGTAAGACGTTGATCCGCAATTTCCAAAAGTCTTTCTGGGATGAAAGGAGATGTCCTACGAGCCACGCAAGAGCTTCGCACATACTTCGGAACTTCCTAGAAGCTGTTGATTTCCCTGCGAGCGCACTCTTCGGCAGGCCCATCTTCTTACCATTCTGTGAGGCAGAGTGGACCAAGTTCTTAAATGACGGCGATGCTAGTGACCTCGAAATCGTCAGTATTTTGAATGCACAGCATCTTGCAGTAAGTAGGGCGACTGAATTACGAGTCAATTGCTAACCATGTTCTGTGTCTGGGATATGATGCAACATCCTCAACTTTATGCGAGTATAAATTGGAGCTTCCTGTTGAGCCGTGGAAACAGTCAGTAATGCACCTTGTTGACATCTCTCTTTCTGTGAACGAAGCGCGAGTCGGCGAACTAATTCCTGCGAGTTTATGCATTACGACAACGAACGCTGTGCTGTGTGACGGGCAATGCGAGCCTCCAACGGAAACGTTCGTCTATGACCTACACTATGATGATTCTTCGTGGTTGTTGGTCGGAAAGAGTCGAGGTTACTTTTCCAGTACCAGCCACCAAGTTTTTCGTTTCTCGTTGTTAGCACTACGGTCCGGATTGCTCGCTTACCCTTCAGCAACAGTCAGGAAAATTGGGCATACGAGCACGCCGAGCGAGATTCACATTGAGTCGGCAGCGAGGACGGTGATCATAGGATTCGCTGTTGATGAGGATGTCGCTGGACAAGACTCGCTCTGCACAAAATGACCACTGTTGAAGACGAGCATACCTCAAGCACAGAACTTTGCAACACCAACTAGCCATAACCGCGGTAATAGCGTAGCTGCACAGCAACCCGCCAGCAGCCGCATCGAGCTTGGAATCTAGCCAGCCGTATCTATCTGAAGGCTCGTCCTAGAGAATAAAAGAAGCCTCAATCTATAGGCTGCACCCGAAGTTCATGAGATACCCAATATACATAATAGCAATGACTAGGCAACACTTTTTAGCACAGCATATAGCGTGCAGAAATCCAGCAACATTGTACACATCAATGAATGCCGGGCCAGCCATTATGATCGAGCTCTGAATTTGCACTTCGGGTTTACATAGTAGGTACTCGAGACCAGTTCTCCAGCCACAGAACGTGATGATAACCTGGGCATGATTGGGCGAAATAATCACACACGGAAGCTAAAATTGACGGCGTGGTGCCGCAGGCAGGCATCGTTTCTTGTGGCTGATGAGAGTATCTTGTTGCTACCCACCGTAAATGCATAGATACAATAGGTATGGTCCACATTCTGTTAAGTTCCTCCTACACCATCGCGGTTTCAAGATATCCAAGCAAATACATTTAGTCTTCTACAAAACTGCTTGATTCATCAGCACTATATTGCCTCACTGATTACTCAGAACAAAATTTATCTCGACAACTAAAGACTTTTTCAAATCCGCTCCCAATTTCATGCCATTCCAATATATCTAGTGTTGCTTCTTACGACTTGTTCGTGCTTCAATACGGAAAAAAAATCAGATTCGCCTGATACGAACCTTGTCAGGTATCAACCGTGGTCGTAAAGTGTAGCTATGACCGCTAGTCGTAAAGCGTCCCTCGGTATACAAGCAAATCAGTCATGTCGGAGCGCCAAAAGTGCTGCAGAGTGCTCCGTGCCGCACCTGACATTGGGTTCTAATTTGCAACCCAATGATGACATAGAGACTACTCGGTTCTTACTACAAAAGACCTCTCTAGCGATGACCCGCGGCAGCATGCAGCATCAAAGAGGTGATACACCATACTCCGCCTCGGCCACACCAATTCAGACGGCTCCAAGCTCACCTCGTCTGGCACCCCGAGCTCAAACTCTATCTGTTCCGGGAGTTACAACTAGTCGAATTTCGCCAAATGGTGCTATTGTGCAGACCGCATCGAAACTCGTAATCGTTATGGTAGGACTGCCAGCTCGTGGGAAGTCATACATTGTGAAGAAGCTTGCACGATACTTCAATTGGAGTGGCCACAATTGTAGGATTTTCAACTGTGGCGATCGAAGACGTCAGCATATAAACAATTCTGTGCAAGATGCGGATTTTTTCGATAGTAAAAATGCTGAAGCACAAACTCTTCGCGAGCAATTGGCTATGCAAACACTGGAGGCGCTAATAAAATGGGTAGTCACAGAAAATGGAACGGTCGGTATATTCGATGCCACAAACTCAACTCGGAAACGCAGAATGGCGATAATGCAAAGAATCCATCGTGAGGAAGATTTAAAAGTCCTGTTTGTGGAATCAATTTGTACTGATACAGAACTCCTCGAGGCTAATATGCGGCTCAAGCTACAAGGTCCAGACTATCGCGGCCGAGACCCTGTAGAAGCGTTAAATGACTTCAAAAATAGAGTCAAGAACTATGAAGCAGCATACGAGACGATCGGTGCTATGGAGGAAGCCAATGACGAATCTTTTGTTCAAATTATCAATGTTGGCAAGAAACTTGTCTCACATAATATCGAAGGATTTCTCGCTGGCCAGGCGGTGTTCTTTCTGCTCAACCTTAATCTTGCGGAACGTCTGATCTTCATCACGCGACATGGAGAATCACAGGACAATGTTGAGGGCTGCTTAGGCGGGAATGCCCCTTTGACTCCTCGTGGTGAGAAATATGCTGCCGCCTTGACAAGACTCATCGCCCAAGAACGCGACAAATTCAGACGTCATCAACTCGATCAGTGGCAATTTCATCCTCGCACGATACCTGTGCCGGATGACCATTGGGTAGCTAATCCGCAACCTCGTGATGGTTATTACTCGGATGCGACACCTCCATTGGAAAAGCCATTTTCAGTTTGGACGAGCTCTTTGACCAGAAGCAAGCAAACAGCTCTGAATTTTGACGACCAATTCTATGATGTCAAGGAGTTCAAGATAATGGATGAGATTGACAGTGGTATATGCGAGGGATTGACCTACAAAATGATTGAGAAACAATTGCCGCATGAGTATGAAGCCCGTCGCAAGAATAAGCTCTACTACCGTTACCCTGGAGGCGAGAGCTACCTAGACGTGGTATGTACCAGCTCTGTTTCACCATGTTCTTCTTTTAATCATTGCAGGTCCATCGCTTGTCTCCGGTAGTTGTCGAGGTCGAGAGAGCGAAGCATCATATATTGATTATATCGCATCGGGTCATATCCCGGATTCTGCTCAGTTATTTTCTAAATTTGACCCAGGAGCAGGCTACTAATTTGGAAATACCTCTCGAGGTGTGCTATTGTATAGTACCTCGATCATATGGCGCGGATCTGTGTAAATATTCTTGGGACGAACCGACCGACACATTCGTTGAGGAGATCATCACAGGCGGAATGCAAGCTGTGCATTTCTCCGGAATACGCGCATGACCTACCAGGTCTATCTATCAGGTGTAATTACTACTGTAAAATTGTGTCAGTCGTCTGACCATTCGCATTCACAAAGTCTGATCATATTGTGATGCCATTGAAAGAATTTTCGCACTTATTCCCAATCGTCTCACACATCGCTGCGTGGTTGCGAGATTTGAAATCTGCCACAGCCAAGAAAACAGGCTGGAAGTCTCTCCCCACCATCTGCCAGATTGTGGCGTGAGCACGACCAGCAATTACTATTCCACCGGGGCGTAAATGTCCATTCAAATGAATCCATAGATGGATAGATCAGAAGGTAGTACTAGAAGTCCACAGCAGAAAAATCTTATTCGATCCTGAAGCATCTGAGCATCCTCTTCAGTCCAATTACAGAGTAAAGAGCCGCTCAGGTGTGGTCTCATTTCAAGGCCATCACGACTCGTGGAACACACAATGACCGACCTTGAATATTACAGCTAATTAGTGGTCTTATCGTGCCAACAAGGTTCAGGAATGAAATATTGAGCATGAAGAGGAACGTAGCTACAGCTGGACTGGACTCCCCAATTGAATTGTCGCAACGTGTTGTGCCGACAGTGGAGTCACGGCGTACACTGGAATTCAATTTACCACAAATGGCTGGTGTCTCGACAAGAATTCAAGATAGGTTGTCTACCTTCCAGGCATTCTTTGTCCCGATAGTCTGTGTTGACGAGGTTGCCGAGTTCATGAAAGGTTTCAAGAGGTCCGCATATTGCGACGATGTGGATCATGCCATGCTTGCCTATCGTGTAAAGGATCTGGAGATTCAGGTAGAGAGTGGCTATGAGGACGATGGAGAGAAATTTTCGGGTGAAAAGCTTGAGAAGCTGCTTGTGTCAATGGATATCTTTGGACTTGTCATCTGCGTCCGTCAATATGGCGGTATCATGCTAGGACCGATCAGATTTCAGCACATTACGCAGTGTGCAAGGGAAGCAATTATGAGCCATGTACATCAGAAATCTGTCACGAGTGAGCAACAACGCAAGCTCAGGCTTATGCTTCTAGCACGAGATCGGACTGTCACATCCCTTCGAAGTATATTACATTCTATGAGTGTCAATCAAAGCCAGATCCCTAGTGAGCAGAGTCCGAGTGCTACGACCAGTAGCAAATCCACCGACGTGGAGAAAGACAAATACCATGGACACTCTCCTTTCCTGTTGCAAAGATTGTTGGCCGCAAGAGATCGTTCGATTGAGCTGTTGCGTGCCATGATTGTGTCAAAGAGATCTGCGTTGGTAAACTAGATTGTCAAAAGTACGATCGGCATACCACTCTGTCGGCATCTTTGAAATGATTGCACATTACAGCATCGTTCAAGCAAGGTAAATTGCGATTGTTTGAGGCCAAGGTTCGCTCAATCTTTGGAGATGAACAGCATATCGTGCGAACTAAGAGTTCTGCTCACACACATGTGTAGACATGCTTGGCCGATTCCTAGAGTACCTGCGTGTTCAATCATGACCAAGCAAATAAGATCGAGTCATCTGAAGAGGTTAACAATGACCGGTCATGTTTATGTTGCATTTTACCTCAAAGGTCAACCAGGAGCTTGACATCGAAGGAATCACTTTAAGCAGATTGGCTGTTAATCCGCGATAGAATCCCCTGAGGCCCTCTTGCTTAGCGATGGTTGCGCAAGCATGCCAAACATTTCTGTAAGGTGCCCCCATAATAGTGTTGACCTGGAAACGGCGCCTAAGAACATCGAAAGGATACGTCATGAATTGAGCGATGGCTCCAGAAATAGCACCGCTAGCCAATTTCCCCGTGGCTGTTGGTTCACCGTTGTTCATTGTGCTGAATCGCTTACGCACTGATTCATATACGGCAAAATTGAGACCTACATAAGGTGCTACTCCGTAAATAGTAGGCATAATACCCCGATAGAGGCCGACAATACCGCCTTCATTCCTGTAGATATGCCCCATTACTGTCCACATTCCTGGCAACGTTTTTTGTTCGACTTTGGACAGTGCTGAGAGGTCTGCACATTGAATACTCAGACGTGTTCGAGTGATATCCAGAGGATAAGTCAGACCCACAGAAGTAATCCCAGCAAGACCACCAGCAAATAAGCGCATGCCGACAGTCATTTCGGTCTCTCCTGCAGGGATTAGATATGGTTTATATATGTTGTAAGATGCAAACTGTATTGCGGAGTAAGGGAATATTCGCAAACAATTCGATCCGTTGCCTCTGAGATATCCTCTCCAGCCTTCTTCAACCCATATCTTATGTAAGGTCGCCCAAATACCTTTGTAATTTTGATTTGTATGTGATTGGATTTGGTAAATGATTTTCATGCGCTCAAGTGGAGAAACCACTGTTCGCGAAACACAACCGGCCATCCCCCCAGCAAGAAAATTCACCATAAAGCTCGACTGCAGAAAGGAGGGGACTGCTACACTTCTCGTTTGTCGTGGATCAACTGACATACTGCTTTGCGCGTGTAATCTGGTCTTTGTGCCCAAATGAAGGCGGGTAAGCTGTGCAAAAGTGGTCCAGATACCGACCTAATCGTGCCACTGGTGATCGTAAGACAAGAAGGGTCTGAATATTCAGAACACCATGTTGAAGAGCACTTGACAACACTTGTTTAGTATTCTGTCACTAATTCTTGTTGGTATACTCAGACATCGCAATATTTGGTAATTCATGAGCTCTTCATTGTGCAGGCGAGCTCGGACAGCTTGCCTTGCTCACGCACCACAAGATTGGTTTCGAGAACGCTATTGCCTGCAATGTGACAAGTAGAATATGAATTTGTAGTATTACAGTCCATGACAGGCAGTAACCAAAATGTTCTGCTATGCATACACAAAGCTTGAATCTGACATAGGAGGGGGAGCTCACTGATAGGTATGCTTTGAGTTGTCATGCATACATACCCGGCTGCTGATTGCAATGACACCTTGCCCAGGTGCCATAGACTTGGAGCGTTCTACGACTAAAACCAAGTATTTCGTGTGCTTCATCAATCACCGTGCTCGGTCTCAATTGTGTATCTATATCTCATGCTGCAGCTGCATTGTATCGAGCAAGATCACTCACAACTGTAGAGGAGGACGGACCCCGACGATGCTCTAGCAGACTACAGCGGCTGTGTCGACGAGAAAAATAACCTGCAGTATCTGAAGGCCTGATCCTCCTGCGTGCCGGTCAAATCGTCTCAAAAAGCAATAATATGATATTTATACATGTATAATATTCTTTGGCTGCCTATCGTATATATGCAATGCAATTGGTGATGGCACAACTCTCGACCACCTCAGTTGCAATTGTGGTGCTCATTATGGAAGTACAAGTACGTTTAAGCCGTACTTGGGGTACACAAGACCCGGAAACCGGTATTTATTACCGAGTATGGTACGATTACCCGTACCGCATTGCTCGGTGTACATGTCAGCCAACTACTGAGCATACACGTGCAGATCAGATCTCGTGCCTCTCGGAATCAGCAGTCCAAGCTCTGTAGATTCTCAAATTTTTGAAGTACTGGACAATAGATTTAAGTACAACGCTGCACTCTTGACATATCACACATCGCGCAGCATGGGTATCGACATTACACATCATCGTACGTCGAGATATGATACATCTGTATCAAGATCGAGCTCAGGTCACCAACTAATACTGTTAGATGTGAAGAAGGGTCAGAGAACTGCTCCGAAGTCCGACAACGTGTATCTCAAACTACTCGTAAAACTTTACAGATTCCTTGCGCGCCGAACGGATTCGAAATTCAACAAAGTCATTCTCCGAAGGCTGTTCATGTCCAAGATCAATCGACCACCCGTTTCGATCTCCAATATATCTCGTCAAATTACTGATCCAAAGGACGCTGCTAAGGCCCAGCGCACAGTAGCTATAGTGGGAACTGTGACAGATGACAACAGATTAATACAAGTACCAAAGCTGTCCATTGCAGCTCTTCGATTCACAACCACTGCAAGGGCCAGAATTATCAAAGCCGGAGGGGAGTGCCTCACACTGGACGAACTTGCGATGCGAGCCCCTACTGGGTCAAATATCCTGCTGATTCGAGGAAAGAAGAACAACAGAGAGTCTGTACGACACTTTGGCATGGGACCTGGTACCGATGCTGCTCCATTCGTGGTCTCGAAAGGACGTAAATTGTTCGTTCGCTTCTCAATTACTTGTTCTAGGCTGACTCGATTAGTGAACGGGCTAGAGGTCGAAGAGCAAGTAGAGGGTTCAAGGCGAAGTAAGATGAACGTCACGCCGTACGGACGTCGATTCGGGTCCATCCAAGCATTTATCGTTAGCGTTCAACGAGGTCTGTCGTGGCTATCTTCAAGTCTCAGTCTAGCTCTCCATACCAATCAAGTCTACGATGGCCTCTACGTGTTCTCGTGTTTAGAATTACTTCGCATCTCAGTCGCTGTACTAAAGCTATTCGACCAGATGTGCGATCCACCGTGTTACTAATCTGCTGGTTCAGCGTCTGTTGCTGATTTCTGTCTCTTCTGTCTTCATTAACCTTGTTTGATAACTTTGAAGTTGTTACGGTCGTCTCAACAGGGCTGTAAGAAGAGATCGTCATACAATCTGCACTTGACTTGTGTCTGTTGCATTTCGACAATATCTTAGCTCTGGTGATTCTGGAAGTGATATGCGTCATGTCACACGAGCAGAGGCTTGATACAATGTTCAGGTAGTATATTTGCTGTGTAGCTGGGCTAAACGATTATCTAGGCCTCTTTACATTTTTGGCTTCCTGGAGATAGACCAACCCTGTGCCATTCTTTAATTTATACTATACTATACTGTATCGTGTTGTCTTGTACTGTACTGTACTGTAGTCCCTTTTGAGAAGTAGTGGTAGTCAGCCCAAGTGCAGCAAAGCTAGTATACAGAGCTTTAATATAGCAAGATCTAGATTATATGATTGAGCCTCAATACAGTAGTACTCTATTTCGGTGTAACATTATCAGTTTCCCTGTGCTCTACAGCGGACACTTTTGATTTTAGGTGGAGTTATAGCGTTACTTTGGATTGCAGAACGCTAGAGATATATTTGAGTAACAGTAAGAATAGGACTAGTCAATCTTGAATATATAGCTATAGTTTTGGCTTTCAATGAGGTTTCTATCGTAATGCAGCCACTTACTCTCAATGAACACATGTTGGCAACATAAGTCATTCTTGAAGTATGAATAGAGAATCAGTCAATTTTTGACAAATTATCAACTTAGTTTTATACTGAAACACTCTGATATACCTACTCAAAGCGTGCTCAAGTCTAGTCACAAGTGTAGCATTTATAGCACGTCACTTTATGCAAGAATGTAAAATGGTACTCTAAAATTGAGTTTCAGCCAAACTTCATTTCTGTACATTCTATCAAAAAATACATTGATTTGAATTGAAGTTGATATGCGCTATATTTTTATGTGCAAGTTTGTGTTGCACACTACCAACACAATACAATACTGCGCTATTAGCTAGATCTTATGAATTTACACAAAAATAATATCAATCAAGCTAAGCTCATGTTGGAGATTCTTTTGATACTTAGATTGACAAGGACTCTTCTGTTCTAAGCAAGTTACAGCCTATTAAACAACCAGTTTGTATCTCTAACCTTCTGAAAATGACCTTTACCTTGGATGTGCAAGATGTATTTAGATATGGTAAACCAACTGGAGGTCCAGTCCGGGATTTTTCTCCGATGCGGTTTACCGTGGTAGGATCCCAACACGGTTCAAAATACCGTACCGGGATCCCAATATAATCACGGTATGTACAATTTGTCTGCGTCCATTGTAGTTGAGCATAACAACAGCTAAAGATCTGATGACAACATATCCTGTTTGTACGCTCTAAAGGCATTATAGTCATCACAGCTACTCTTTGCAGCTAGAATCACGACTTTGCAGCTAGATTGCTAGCTTTTGAGCTCGAACAACGACTTTGCAGCTAGGATGCCAGCTTTCAAGCTTAAATCACGACTTTTGAACCACAACTTTGCAGCTAGGGTCTCAGCTTTTGAGCTCAAATGACGACTTTGCAGCTAGAATCTCAGCTTTTGAGCTCGATAAACCCCTGTTTTGCTTGAACCACAATATTGCAGCTAGATTCTTACTGTTTTGCTCAATTTGCAGCTTGGTCTACATCATGGGTAATAAAATTGTGGTGACGAGTAAAGCATCTCAATGAATGAACAGCACAATATGTCATCCGATCAAGCAACGTATCTGTGAATATGAGACAAAGCGCGCAGTTTTACTAACAAATCATTCTAAACGGGATCCTGGATCCCGGTTGGTTTACCATGTCTAGAAGTATTGTCTTAGCAACAAGTCAGCATTAGAGTTGTATGCTTTAGCAGCTCATATATCAGTAAATAGATGTTACTCAAGTTATTTCATAAGTCTATACCACAATATACTAAGCTTTTAGTAGTTCTAGTATAGTATTGTGTTTTAAGAATAAGTAGTATGGAAGGCAGACTTAAGCAAAAGAATGTGGTACTTATTGACTCAATCTAAAACAAGATATGTGCTAATAGCTGTAAAATTGCTGATATCATAAAATGAGTGCTTGAAATCTCAAATTTGCATTTGTATAGAGGTTCTTTTATGCTAAGAAATTTATATGCAATTTTAACTATTTGGTTGTCTGAAATTTGAAGTGCATCTATTCATTCACTATTAAAGCCACCAGTTTGCAATGATCTTCAGTAGATAGTAATTGATCAAAATTGTAAAGAACTTAGGTCTACAATATATGTATATGTAGACATGGTAAACCGACCGGGTCCCGGTCCGGGATTTTTCTCTGGTACGGTTCACCGTACCGTACTGGGATCCCGGTATAATCACGGTATGTACAATTTGTCTGCGTCCATTGCAGTCGAGCATAACAACAGCTAAAGATCTGGTGACAACATATCCTGTTTGTACGCTCTAGAGGCATCATAGTCACTACAGCTATTCTTTGCAGCTAGAATCACGACTTTGCAGCTAGAATCACGACTTTGCAGCTAGGATCTCAGCTTTCGAGCTCGAACCACGACTTTGCAGCTAGGATCTCAGCTTTCGAGCTCGAACCACGACTTTGCAGCTAGAATCTCAGCTTTTGAGCTCGAATCACGACTTTTGAACCACAACTTTGCAGCTAGAATCTCAGCTTTCGAGCTCGAACCACGACTTTGCAGCTAGAATCTCAGCTTTAGAGCTCAAATCTTACTGTTCTGCTCGAACTTCAAGCTGAAACCACAACTTTCCAGCTCAAATCTGAGCTTTGCGGCTTGAATCTTCAGCTCAAACCACGACTTTGCAGATTAAATCTCAACTTTGTCCCCTTTTTTGCTCAAATCTCGACTTTGCAGCTGGGTTTCCATTGTTTTGCTCAACCCACAACTTTGCAGCTGGATTCTCACTGTTTGCTCATAGTTTTGCAGCTCATATTGCCAAATATGGTGACCAGTGAAGCATTTCAGGGAATAAAGAGCACGATATGTCACCCAATCAAGCAACGTATCTATGAATACAAGACAAAGCTTGCAGCTTTGCTCACCAAATTACACTAAACGGGATCTCAGATCCCGGTCGGTTTACCATGTCTACTTGTATCCATAGATACGTTGCTTTGATAGGTAATATATTGTGCTGTTCATTCCCTGAACTGCTTCACTAGTCACCACAATTTAATCATGCGTGATGTAAACTAATCATGCGTGATGTAAACCAAGTTGTGAATCGAGCAAACCAATGAGAATTCAGCTGCAAAGTTGTGATTTGAGCAAAACAGACGGTCATTGAGCAAAACAACAAGATTCTAGCTGCAAAGTTGTAAATCAAGCAAAATAAGGTGAAAGTTGTGATTTGAGCTGCAAAGCTAACATTCTAGTTGCAAAGTTGTGATTCTAGCTGCAAAGTCGTAATATGAGCATGACAGACATAAAAGTCAAGATTCAGCTGCAAAATTCTGGTTCGAGCAAAACAGTAGAAACCTAGCTGCAAAGTTGTAATTTAAGATTAGAAGTGGCCGGTATACGGTCTTGGTTGGTTTACCATGTCTACATATAGACATGGTAAACTGACCGGGACCGTATCCCGGTCCCGGTTGGTGGCGCCGGGACCGTGTATCGGTCCCGGTTGATAAAATTTGGTGAGCAAAGCTGCAAGCTTTGTCTTGTATTCATAGATACGTTGCTTGATTGGGTGACATATCGTGCTCTTTATTTTCTGAAATGCTTCACTAGTCACAATATTTGGCAATATGAGCTGCGCAACTATGAGCAAAACAGTGGAAGCCCAGCTGCAAGTCGAGATTCGAGCAAAAAAGGGGACAAAGTTGAGATTCAAGCTGCAAGGTTGTATTTTGAGCTGCAAAGTTGTGGTTCCAGCTGAAAGGTCGAGCAGAACAGCCAGATTCGAGGTGCAAAGTCGTGATTCAATCTGCAAAGTCGTGGTTTGAGCTGAAGATTCGAGTTGGAGAGCTAAGATTTGAGCTGGAGAGCTAAGATTTCGAGCTGGAAAGCTGAGATTCGAGCTGGAAAGCGGAGATTTGAGCAGAACAGTGAGATTCAAGCTCGAAAGCTGAGAATCTAGCTGCAAAGTCGTGTATCAAAAGTCGTGATTTGAGCTTGAAAGCTGAGAATCTAGCGGCAAAGTCGTGTATCGAAAGTCGTGATTCGAGCTCGAAAGCTGGCATCCTAGCTGCAAAGTCGTGGTCTGAAAGTCGTGATTTGAGCTCGAAGGCTGGCATCCTAGCTGCAAAGTCGTTGTTTGAGCTCGAAATCTTGCATCCTAGCTGCAAAGTCGTGATTCGAGCTTGAAAAATGAGAATCTAACTGCAAAGTCGTGGTCCAAAAGTCGTGGTTCGAGCTCGAAAGCTGGCATCC